>PVKB01000858.1:0-220784 GCA_004027205.1 Ctenodactylus gundi | reverse complement strand
GGTACTTAGCACTTGACTTAGCGCTTGCTAGGCAAGCACTTTAACCGCTGAGCCAATCGTCCAGCCCCAAGACTAGCCTTGAACTCATAGCAGTCCTCCTGTCTTAGCCTCACAAGTGCTGGGATTATAAGTGTGCATCACCACACCCTGTTTATAAGGTACGGGAGAATCAAACACAGGTCCTTGTGCTTGCTAGGCCAGGACTATAACCACTGTGCTATTCTTCCAGCCTCAGTTTCTAGTTTTCATCCACTGTGATCTGGAAGTATGCAGGGAATGATTTCAGTTCTTTCTTTAAGCATGTCTTATGTTCAAAGATATGGTCTATTTTGGAAAAAGTCCCACATGCTGCCAAGAAAAGGTATATTTTGTTGATATTGAGTAGAATAATCTGTAAGTACCTGTTAAGTCCATTTGCTTCATGGGGTGACTTAGCACTGATTTTTTTTGTTTGTTTCTGGTTGACCTATCCTTTTGGATATTGGAGTGCCCATTATGGTTATCTTAGGGCATATTTGGCCCTTCATGTCCAGAAGTTTCTGTTTTATGTAAGTAAGTGCCCCCCACATTGGATGTACATTATGTTTATAATTTTGAGCTCTTCCTGTTGGGTCGGTCCATCTTTGTCTCTTCTGATCTGTTTTGGAGTCTGCAGTGTCTGAGAATAGTGTAGCTACTTCTGCTAATTTCTGGGCTCCACTAGTAGGTAGTATTAGTTTCCAGGGTTTTACTTTCAGTCTGTGCTTCTTTGTGGGTGAGGAATGTTTCTTGCAGACAACAAATTGTTGGATGTTGTGGGTTCTTTTTTCCTTTCAAAATAATTATATTTGCTTTGTTAAATATGTGATTTGAATCTTTCAAAGGTTCACAGACTCAACATCCATGAGCCAGATCCTTTTTTTTTTTTTTTGCTGGTTTTGTTTTTTCTTTTTTCCTCACCATTTTTATTAATATATCCATAATGTTTACATAATGTTTGCAGTACATAATGTTTACAATGAACTTGAGTATTTTGTGCACATATATATCACAATAACTTTATAATCCCTTCCCATTTTTGGACTTCTCACACCCTCTTCATTCCCCCTAACTCCCACTGTCACACGCATTTGGTCCTCTAGAATGCCTGTATCTGGGTTTCCCAAATCAGAGAGACCATGTGATATTTAACATATTTAATCTTCTGCATCTGACTCTTATTTTTATTTTTATTTTTTTGAGACAGGGTCTGGCTCTACCCCAGGCTGGTCCTGAACTCACTGTGGCACCCAGGCTGGCCTTGAATTCAAGGTAATCCTTCTGCCTCGGCCTCCTGAGTGCTGGGATTACAAGTGTGTGCCACCCCACCCAGCTTATGTGGTGCTGGAGAATTGAACTTGGGTATGTAGCCCTAGTCTTAGTACTTGCTAGGCAAGCGCTTTAACCACTGAGCCTTTCCTCCAGCTCCTGGATCTAACTCATTTTGATCAAATCACCACTCTTTAGTTCAGCTTCCCACTTGTAGAATGGGCTGCAGTGGCCACATCTTGATGCCTGGTTGTTCAAATCATTTATTTGCTTTTGACTTCCTTCCTTATGAGTTCCACTATTTCAGGGGCCATGACTTTAGTTTCTGGGGTCTATGGCATTTCTGTGGGTGTCCTGTTGCCTTGTCTTGTGTTCTTCCCATGTTTCTGTTGTTGGTTTTGCTATATGTATAATACTGAGAAATTGGGAGGAGTCACAATTCTATTGATAAATTGGAAATTCTGATTTATGGTCTGGAACTGCCTGGACACAATTGTTTGGAGGTAGCTCACACTACCTCCTCAAATAAGAGTCCTTTCCCAATTCACCTGAGTTGGCACACCTCCTTGCTATCTAACTCCCTGCTGCCTTTACTCACTTAGGTATGGTCTTTGGCCTTGTAGGTGTTTGCATTGGCAATCCTGGGAGAGGATGGCTACGTAAGACTTGTCAAGGAGGAACTAGACCCACGGGGAATGAAGGCTCTGCCTGGGTTTGGTACAAGGTTAAGGAAGTCCTGTCAACCAGGACTATACCCATGTAGAACAGACTGCCTTTTGATTCAGTGAAATTTCATAAACTCTCAACCGACTTCTTCCCTTGGTTCTCTTCTCTTCTGCCCTTCTTCTTCCTTTTCTTCTTCTGTGGTCTAAATTGTGTCATTCAACCAATAAAATTGTACTTGGAGGCAGGACGCTGTAGAAGACAATTGAGGTCAAATGGCTGCTAGGTGTGGTGGTGCGTGCCTACCATTCCAGCCATCAAGAAGCACTAGCTGTGGCCGTGTTCAATCCCCAAGAAGGGGAAAAAAGGTGCTCATAAAGGCAGAGGTACAAATCTGATAGGACTGGTGTCTTTACTAGAAGAGGAAGAATGAGTTTACTCATGCCTCTCATATGGGAGGGCACAGAAATGTTAGGAAAGGTGAAAGGTAGGTAGGATAGAGCAGGGAAATAGACCTGGTAGAGCAAGTGGGGAAATTGATATAAACTAAAGACTAAAATAACAACTGACCAGCAGCTGCTTTGTTCTCCCTGATTCCTGGTTATAACTTTGGGGGCCAATCAGGGCTTTGCTAACACAAAGGAACTAAGGGGAGGAAGAATTAACCTGCAGTTACTGTCTCTTAGCATCACCTAACCACCTAGGACCCTGCATGCCTCATGAACCACTGACCTGGGATGGTAGCACCAATCCTAGCCCACCAGGAAAGCCCAAATATCCATTAGAGGCTGCTACATGGATGGGAGAATTGGTCTCAAGCTGACACAAAACATAAAATTCTCATCTGAGGGTGCAGTTCATGAAAAATCCTCTCTAAAGAATATATAGATAGCCAGTTTCCCTCACCCCTATCCTGGAAGATTCTGACTCACCAGGTGTCTGGATTGAAGCTTGGCATCTGTATATTTGGCAAGCTTCAAGAGAGATTTGGAACATTCTTGGAGCCACTGCCATTGAGATAATGTTTATGTTTGAACTGTCCCCGAATCACTGATACCTTCAGCTAGTAAGCACTCACTGGGCATGCCTATATGGGGACTCTGAAGAAAGGGAAACAAAATGTCACGAAGAAAAACACTCTTGCCTCTTTTGGAACTTACCACCCAGTGAACAAAACTACTGAAGACAAAAAGGACCCTCCAAGTGAGACCGCTGGGGGATTGGGTTGGTTCAGGAAGGCTTCCAAAACTCAGCAGTCCCAAATGATGTTTGAAAGGAGCATACTGTTTGGGTAAATGGAGGAAAGAAGGAGAGGACGTTTGTCACAGGGAAAGAACACAAGGAAAGCAGAGACATAAGTTGAGCCTGAGTCATTCAGGAGACGTTAGGAGGGTTGCCTGCTTCGATGGACAGGAATATTCATTGAAAAACTGGGTAGACAGGAGCCCTGTGAGGAAGGGTGTGTGATGCCAGGTGAGAAGTTCACATGAGAGTCAGAGAGATTTAAAGTTGTCTCTAGTGCTTGTTAATATGATTTTAGGCATTCTTTACTTTCCCTGAGTCAATTTTCTTCCATCAAATGGTGTAAGTACACATGTCCACTAGGAAAGCTGGAGATTAAGTGAGGCAGTAGAGGTTGGCATAGAGTAATACTCAGTAAATAAAGTTATGGCCATGCCAACCCAGCATGCTGAAGGTAACCTCAAGGATTGTGGAGCAGGGAGGACACACTTAACTACTTTGGTGAAAAAATAATTCAAATTGGAGTTTTGGCTTTGTTAGAGTAGCAGGAAGATCCCAGCCTTCCTGACACTGTCGAATGTGGTTCTGGCAAGCCTGGCCTCGTCCAGCTCTGTGGCTCCTGCACTCCACAAGGAAGCACTTTCATTTTCTTGCTTCAGTTGTTGATTGTTTGAAATCCCAAGGACAAGTAAATGGTGAGTTGGAAGCATATAAAAAGAGATTAAATTTGCTGAGCACTGTACTAAGTGCTTCTTATGTACTTGATATGCAAATAAAAAAGCTAAGAAAATTTCAGATTAATTATATATGTTTTTCTAAGATTTGTTTTTATTAATGAGAAGATTAAAGCATTTTTAATATGTAAGGGTTAAAGAATGTAAGGACAAAGAATGACAGTACGTAAGTATTAATATCCTTACTGACAGTTTAAGTACTAGGACATTCTCTGTTTTTGACTTATTTATGCATTTATTATTTCTTAATGGTATAGGAAGTGGAAGGTGGTAAAAGTTTTTGCTAATCAGAAGGTGAACCTGAAAGGAGTGACTCTGTACTTTATTTTTTAATATTAAAAAGCTTTTATGACATTGTGAATTTATTCTCTATTTTAGAATCCCTGAGAATGTTCCTCCCCATCTTTGCTTTTTGTTTTTCAGAAGGAAGTGTTATTTTGAATTTTATGTGTTTTGTTTTCACTTTTCTTTTTGAGACCGGGTCTCACCATATACAGTTGATGATGACCTCAAACTTGTGATCCTCCTGCATCAGCCTCCCAAGTGCTGGGATTATAGATGTGTACCACCATATCTAGCTAAATTTTATGTTTAACAATTTCTTGATTTCCCTTTAAATTTTACCAGTTTTTATGTATACTTAAGAAATATATTGTTTAGTGCTTCATATTTTTGGAATTTATGTAAACAAAGTCATACAGTGTGTATCAGTTCCTTGCTTTTCCACTTCAACATCTTATTCCAGAGATTCACTCTTGTTGGTATACATACACGTGTGTGTGTGTGTGTGTGTGTGTGATATATTCTTTTTTTTTGCTTTGATGTGTAATCTTTTATTATTGGAAAAGATCAAATTCATGAGCGCTCATGCTTTCAGTATTTTAATTTTGCAAATGTTGCTATGAACATCTTTGTACAAGTCTTGATGTTCATGTGCAATAATTTTTTGTGGGTGTGTGCTTGTGCTTTTTTTTGTGTGTGTGTGTGGCACTGGAGATCAAGTCCAGGGCCTTCACACTGAGACACTGACATCCTCCGCCCATTTTTATTTTTATTTTTGATTTTGAGATAAGGGCTCCTAAGTCACTGAGTTGCCTAAGCTGGGCTTGAACTTCTGATCCTCCTGCCTCAGCCTTCCAGACTGCTCAGGCTACAGGCCTGTGCCACTGGGCCCATTCTGAGGGCATATGCTTATGCATCAGGTAAAACTAGGTTGGGCTGTATTTCTTCTCTATTACTTCCTGCCCCCACCAGCCTCTTACATATCCAGAATTGAAGCGGTGATTAAGGCTATGGTTTGACTATAGTTTGTCCCCACCAAAACTCACACTGAGGCTTGGTTCCCAGGGTGGCAGTGTTGGTGGGTGGGGTCCTGTGTGAGATATTTAGATTATGAGGGCAGAGTCCTTGGGAATGCCTTTCCTTAGTGAGTTCTTGCTCTTGTGGACCTGGATTTATAATGGTGAGAGCAGGAGGCTGTACAGTGAGGCTGTTCCTTGAGTTTTGCCTCTTCTGCATGTGCCTACCTGCCCTCCCATTTTCTGCCAAGAATTGAAGCCACATGGGGCTCCACAGAAGCTGAGCAGATATGCTGGCTTCGTGCTCTTGGACGTTTACTTTCTAGAATCTGGAGCCAAAGCAAACCTGTTTTCTTTTTAAATTACTCAGCTTCAAATACTCTGTTAGCAGATAATGAACTAAAACAGGTAGGGAATTTCTCCACTGAGTGTTATTCCCGGGCTTTGAAGCCATGGAAGACTGACTAATTCTGTCTGAACTTTGTTGTGATCGTACTTCCTTGGGTCATGTCCATGGCTTCTTCAGAGACCACTGCTAGGACTCTCCACCTGTACATACCTTGACAGGGCTGAATTACCTGAATGAACACTGTCGGGTATCTCAATAACCCTTTGGCGTGTGTCTGTGCATTTTTCATTACACTGAGATCATTGCACTATTCCAAGTGGCCCTTGTTAGCAGGAGCTGAGACTGTCCCATACCTCTGTTCTTTCCACTATATTTCCTCTGACACTCCTTGTCTCCATAATGAGAGAACATCATCAGATACTTGAAACAATTAGATGATGGGGCATTTTCAAGCTTGGAGATGATTTGAATTTGTTCCTTTTTAAAATTGTCTCATACATTGTTGTTAGGGACAATACTTATTAAAAATGAAGAGGTACGTATTCTTGACCTAGTGATTTTATTAATAGAACATTGTGCTATAGACATATTAACACATGTTTATGTACACAAATTGGGCTGTCATTGGGCTGTTTCTTGTATAGCAAAAACTGGGAAAAACTTAAATGTGTATAGGTGAGGAATGCATCCATGCAGATTTATACTAATAGTCATAAAAATGAGTAAAGTGTGCTTCATAAGGAATAAACTCCAGAATACATTAAGTGAGCAAAAGTAATTTGGAGAATAATGATTATAGCATACTGCCATTTAATTAAGTTTTCTTTATTTGGTGGTTAGGAATTGAACCCAGAAACTCATGGTGCTAGGCAAGAGCTCTACTGCTGAGCAACACTGTTTAATTTTTAAAGACATCTATTCATATATACTTGCAAGTATATATTTCTGAATAGATACATACTAAACTGATGACAATGATAAAACTGAAAGGAATGCCGCTGAAGAAGGGACTTGGAGGTAATCAGGCAGGGCAGACAACCTGTCTTCTATTGTGTATAACACAATTTTTTTTGCATATTTCATTTTTACTATGTATATCATGATAGAAAAAATATGCATTCATTTGAAAGATGATTTTTTAAAGTAAGAACATAACTTCTATTTGAATATTAGATTTTCTGTGTCTAGCATTATTTGGCTTTTATGGCTAGATACTGCTACTTTAACTTTTATATGTGTATATTTTTTCACAGTGACTGGGAGAATGGTATTTATAGTATAACACACAGACAGGTAGGAATGAGGACTATCTTTTGAGTATATTGAGTTTGGGGAGTTAATAGGACAGGCTGATGAAAATGTGTAAGGCAGTTGGAAATATGGACGGCAGCACTAGTGAGGATGGAAGACAGGGAAAAAAGGTTGAATAAAATTTCCAAAGGAAAGAGTGTAAGGGGAAAAATGGACATGAACATCACCACAGGGAGTATTGATGTTTTGGGTCACACAGAGAAAGTAGAATCAGAGAATGAGAGGTGAAACAGGCAGTGGCCAGCTTTGTAAAAGTCAGAGGAGTAGATAAAACAAAGAAAAAATGTTAGTGGTGGCTCACAGCCAAGAGACCTACATAGAGGATGACAGAAAATTTGGTAGCTTTGACTTGTCAGTTGTTCTCAGGAGAGCATCTTCTGCACATGATTAGCAAGTGCAAAGACAGAAGCATGATAAAGAAAGTGGAGGAAGGGCAGGAAGGAAGGGCAGGAACGTAGTTCAAGGGGTAGACTGTGATTGGAGGTGCTATGTGTGTGTGTGTGTGTGTGTGTGTGTGTGTGTGTGTGTGTGTGTGTTTGCACATGCACATGGGACTAAGAGAGCACCTCAGACCATTTATTTGCCAGCAGGAACAAGTCACAGAAGAAAGAATGAAGAAGTAGTGTCCTATGCTCAGGTTGGGGGATTCAGTGATGGAATCATGGGTGAAAATAAGTTCCCAGCACTCTGGAAGGCTGAGGCAGGAAAAATGCAAGTTTGAGCCCAGCCCAGGCAACTTAGCAACTGAATGAGACTCAGTCTCAAAAACAAAAGAAAACCAAACAAGAGAAAGTGAAGTAGGGAAAGGAAGGTGCGAAGGGCAAGACAAGAAGCATTGTTAATATAGAAACATCCCCACCTCTTGAATAAAGGAGTGAATGAGATCATCTGTAGATACTAGGGGACAGAAGTAGAAAGGAGCTGTACATTTATAAAACAATGTTAGAAATTTTATAATTAGAGAAGAAATGGGAAGGGCCTTTTCTTAATTTGATAAAGCAGGCAGTTTGTAGCAGTACAATATAAGACAAAGAACATTAACTTTGGACCAGGAAGACCTGAATTTGAGTCCTGACTTTCTTCCTTGTTAAGAAGTTACTGGTGCTGGGGATGTAGCTCAGTGATGAATAGCGCTTGCCTAGGAAGTGCAAGGTCCCAGGTTAGAGTCCCCACCATCATATAGTAGCTGGCCTGGGTGGCGCATGCCTATAACTCCAGTACTTGGGAGGCTAAGGCAAGTGGATTGCTGTGAGTTCGAGGCCAGCCTGGTCTACATAGTGCATTCAGGATGACCCTGGACTATACAGCGAGACGCTGCCTCAAAAAAAAGTTACTCAAATGATCTTTCTCAATTTCTTTCTGGTAAAACAGAAACCATAATGCTGCCTTGTTCAGGATACTGTGCACATTTGGTGACAGGATATATTCCCTTTGTCTCAAAAAAGTTGTGTTAATGTCCTAGTTTGCCTGACTACTCTACCTCAGAGAGTTTAAAGTCTAGAAAGGAAGCTACTTCTCCCTCTTTTTCTTGTGGAAAAAGAATCAATTGCAGAGTTGTGAAAGGGCCAGCTAGAAGGACTTTTCCTGTTTATGTTCCTTTAAATACAAGATCAGACTCTACCTGCAGGTTTGATTTCAATGCCTGGATGTAGTCGCTACTGCGGGAGCCCCCTTTTCCAGTGTACCCCATCTTTGTTGGCTTTCAGGTCACTCAGCCTGTCTCAGTTCTTTACATCTGCAATAAACTTGATTTTTGTTTGTTTGTTTGTCCTTTTTGGGTGGCTGTTGTTCATGTGGGTAGCTGCTATGTGAGGACTATTTCACTTGCAGCTGCCTCCCCAGAGAGAAGTGGTCCCAGGATGAGAGCTGAGAACAGCTGACTGTATCATGAACCATAGGACATCCATCCTTCTAAAATCTCCATTATTTTTAGGGAGAATAAGTAAATATATGCATCTTTAATTGGGAATTAATTATAGTGATTGAACTTGGCACATGAGTCTAGAGAAATGTTAAATTAAATTCTAACAGAAGTGCTTTTGCAAAAAGATCATAAATTAACACTTTCATTTTTGAACTCTAGTTGCTTAAGTAATTGTAGCACCATTTAATCATTAAACAAGAGTGAAATTGTTCCAATATTACTGGTTGTTTGTGGATGAGGATCACCACATCCAGGTCAGAATTGGGTAACTGGAGCTCATCACTGAGGAAGGGACAAAACATTCTGATAAATACAGGCATGCTGTGAAGTATTGTGGGATTGTTCTCAGACCACCATAGTAAAGTGAATATTAAAACAAAGCAGATACAATTTTTGATTCCCCAGTACATAGAAAAGTTATGTTTACATTGTATCTTAATCTAAGTGTACAGTAGCACTATGTCTTTAAAAATGTATTATACCTTAATTTAAAAAATCTTAGTCACCAGATATGGTAGTACATACCTGTATTCCTGGTACTTGGGAAACTGGGGCAGAAAGATGGCAATTTAAGGCCAACCCTGGGTACATACCAAGTTCAAGGCCAGCCTGGACTGCATAGGGAGACCCAATCTCCAAAACCTGCACCGAAACTAAAACTAAACCCAAACCCAAACCCAAACCAAGCCAAATCAAAGAAAAATATTTCACCGTTAAAAAGTACTAATGATCATGTGAGCCTTCAGTGACTTGTAATCTTTTTGCTAATGGAGGATCTTGCCTTCATGTTGGTGGATGATGACTGATCAGGGTAATGGTTGCTGAAAGTTTGTGGCTGTGGCTATTTCTTTAAAAAGGGCAACAGAGAGCTAGGTGTTGTAGGACGCAGGAAGTTCCCAAGTTCAAGCCCAGCCTGGGTAACTAAGTGATTTGGTGAGACCCTGTCTCAAAATAAAAAATAAAAGACAGCTAGGAATGTAGCTATTGTAAAGGTCCAGGATTCAACCCCCAGTATCTCAAAAACAGGAAGAGAGAGAGAGAGAGAGAAAGAGAACAATGAAATGTTATAATTAAATTCTTTTCATAAAAGATTTCTCTGTAGCATGTGATGCTATTTGCTAACATTTTATTTACAGTAGAAATTTGTACTCTTCTCAATCACTGATATACTTTATTAAGTTTATTGAGTTTTCTAAATTTTTGCTGTCATATAACAATGTTCACAACATCTTTACCAGGAGTAGTGGCTTGAAAAATCACTTTCTAGAGCTAAGGACATAGTGCTTCCTTACATACACACATGGCCCTGGGTTCATTTCCTAGCACCACACACAGAAAAAATGAGCTGGGTATGGTGGTGCATGCCTATGATCTCAGTGCTTGGGAGGCTGAGGCAGGAGGATTGCTGGGAGTTTGAGATCAGCCTGGGTTACATAGTGAATTCAGGACCAAACCAAACCAAAAAACAAAACAAAACAAAACAAAACAAAAAAAAAAAGGAAGAAGAAGAAAAAGACTACTTTCTTTGCTCATCTCTAAGAAGTATTAATAACATCTTCAGCCTCCAATTCTAGCCGAGTTTTGCTATTTCTTCTGCATCTTCAGTTGATTTGTTCATTGAAGTCTTAGGTTGCTCAGACTCCCATAACGCTTCCTAATGTTGTCATTTTGACCTTCTCCTATGAGTCACAAATATTCATAAGGGCATTTAGGGTGGTCTCCTCATTCTGGAAGGTTTTCAATTTACTTTAGCTAGACTTCTCAGAGGAATCACTGTCTATAGTACAAATAGCCCAACAAAATGGATTTTTTGTTGTTCTGGGGGTTAAAGCTACGAGCACTCTATCATTAAGCTACACCTCTGACATTATCTATCTGTCTGTCTATCTATCTATCTATCTATCTATCTATCTATCTATCTATCTATCTATTTTTTTTGTGATGGTCTCACTCCATAGTCCAGGCTGGTCCTGAACTCACTATGGAGCCCAGACTGACCTCGAACTAATGGCAATCTTACTGCCTCAGCATCCTGAGTGTTGGGATTACAGGCATGTGCCACCATGCCCAGCTTATGTGGTGCTGGGGAATCAAACCCAGGGTCTTGAGCTTGAAAGGCAGGCACTTTAATCCCTGAGGTATTCTTCCAGCCCCCCTATATATATTTTTTATTTTGAAGTAAGGTCTCTTTAAATTGCCAGGTTGGCCTCAAAATTGTGACTCTTCTGTGTTAGCTAGAATTCATAGGTGTGCAAAAATACGTGTCAGAGTTACTTCTTGACCTGTGGGATGTAGAGTGGGTACTGTGGGCTACAGAGTGGGTGTTGTGTTAATAGGCATGAAAACAGTAATTTCATTGTACATTGCCATCAGAGCTTATTGTGGTTTGGATCTGGAATGTCCCCCAAAAGTCTCATGTATTTAGATACTGTGGATTATCTATGCAACCATGTACTGTTAGGAGATTGGGGCCTACTCTGGAAGGGTGGGTTGTGGGTGTGTAGTGGAAGAGAGACAAGTAGCAGATCACATGCATGCAGATTAGGTGACCAGTGTGTAATGGATTATAGACTCTAGGCGTGTAGTAAGTTAGGGGCTTAAACCTAGAAGGCAGACACTGAGGCTGGACCCAGAAGGGGTGGATTCCTGAGACAGGATCTGGAAGGATAAATGCAACTTCCTCCTTTTCTCTTGGGCTTGGCTTTCTATTTGCAATGCTGTGAGGAGCAGCCTCCACTTCTGCCTCTGCCACATGATTCCATCATTGTTGGCTGCCCATGAATGGACTGTGACCTTCTAAAACTGTGAGATAAAATAAACTTTTCCTTCCCTAATTAGTATGTGTCAGGTAATGGATCACAACAGCAAAACAAAAGCAAAAACAAAACCAAAAAAAAAAAAAAAAAAACAAAACAAAAAAACCCCTGAGAGCTCTTGGTGCATGGGATGCATCATCACTAAGAAGTGATAGTTTGAAGGAATCCTTTTTTCCTAAGCAGAAGTTCTCAACAGTAGGCTTAAAGCTCAACAGCAGGCTTACTCTAGGCCTGATGGTACAGGCCTATAGTCCCAGCACTCTGAGAGGCTGGGGCAGGAGGATCACAAGTTCAAGCCAGCCTAGGCAAGTTAGCAAATTAATGAGATACTGTCTCAAAAAAGGCGGGGGGTGGGTGGGGGGCTTCTGGGGGTTTAGCTTAGTCTGAAAGTCTTGGGTTCCATCTCCCAAACCAAACAAAAACAACAAAAAAGTAAATAGTAGGCTTAAAACATTCAGTAAACTGTGCTGGAGACAGATGTGCTGTCATTCAGGCTTTGCTGCTCTGCAGGATTCTTAAGGCCTCTGTGAGTTTTGGGAAGGAAATGGACACTGACTCTGACTTAGCCACCAACTGCATTAGCTCCTAGCAAGAGTCAGCCTGGCCCTTGAGGCTTCGAAGCTGGGTGGGGCTTCTCTCTAGCTCTGGAGGTCCTAATGAGTGTCTTCCAACCTAGGGCTGTCTTGCCTACACTGCACATCTGTTGTTTATCAGTGACCTTGGTGAGATCTGGGGAACTTGCTGCCTCTCCTATGTCAGCTCTGGCCTCTTCATCTTGTACCTCCATGGAGATCACGCTTTTCTTAAGCCAGCTGTGCTAGTTCCAATATGTTTTCTGCAGCTTGCTTGCTTCTCTCAGCCTTGCTCTGGTTTGGACTTAGGGCCTTGCTCTGGACTAGTGTTGGTTTAAGGGAATGGTGCAACTGATCCGGAGCATTGAAACCTTCCCATATCAGCATGTGCCTCTTTGCTTTCTTATCATTCGTGTGTGTTAACTAGAGTAGTACTTTTAATTTTCTCCAAGAATTTTTCCTTCAGATTCATAGTCCCAAGGCAGCAGGAAGTTTCTGTAAGGCACCGTCTCTGCTGGGGTGGGCTTTTCTGTGATGCAACTGCCTTTGGAGTTGCCCAGAGGCTTATAAGTGACCTCTCACCCCTACACCTTTACGTCATGCCTCACCTATGCTTCTGTAGGTAACTCCTGACCTCTATTCCTATGAGTAACCCCAGTAAAATCACGGGTTCACCAAAGTGAACTTTGGTGCCATCATTACTTTGGCCTGTCTGGGATGAGTAGATGCTGGTATTCCATCTTTCCAAGAAGTTATTCACAGGACAGCTTGACTCTTCGGCAAAAGGGGCCCTGTATTTGGCCTATCCTGCCTGCCACTTTAGGTTCTTAACATTTCTAGCATTTTATTTAAAGTGAGACGTGTAACTGTTCCTTTCACTTTAACACCTATGAGGCTATTAAAGAGTTGTTAAATGGTGTGATTTCAAAATTGTTGTGTCACAGGGAATACAGATGGAAATGGAGAGAGATGGACCGAGAGCCGGTAATTAGAGCAGTCAGGATACACATGACATTTAGTTTGCCGTCTTACATGGGGATGTTTTGTGGTGTCCCGAAACAGTTCTAACAGTAGCACGGGGGTCATTGATCACACAAAATACCAAAACAGAAAAATCATAAAAATGTTTGTAATGTTGTGAGAATTACAAAACTGTAACATAGAGACAAGGAGTGAGTACTAGGTGGTAGAAATATATGCCAAGAGAGCTGCTGGTTCAAGGTCGCTGCCAACGGTCAAAGCTGCAGGCCTGGACAGCTGCACGTTTATAATCTTGTGTTGGGCCAATAAGGATTAGTGCGGCTCCATTCTAGGACCACATAAAAACCAACCTTTCAGAACTTACAATAGGAAGTTCATGATGTTCCTTTTTCACATTTGCGCACTCTTAGTTCTCCTTGGAGACCAATCTGTTTTCCACAGGACTGATCTATTGCTTAGGCTTTCACCTTTGCATGATAATTATTGCAGTGTCATGGGCATGAGTAGAGTGTTCTACTTGATCTCTGTTAGGACTTTGAGTAAAGATGAAGAAAAGGGAGAAGAAAATACAAAACCAAGCAACTCCTTTGTGCACTCTGGTAAGTGCCAAAATATCCTCAGTGATTACCAACTGTATTCTTTCAGAATGTTGTGAATCTTGTAAACTAGGAACAGACCAGAGATGAATTTGCTTTGAATAGACAATGCCCGAAAGGCCCTCACTCGGCACAGATCCTGGCACAGGGTCAGCACTCAACCAACACAAGGTATTATTGCCATCGTTTTGAGTAGCTGGAATGCATGTCACCCCTTTCTCCCTCCTATTCCCTTTTTGGTCCCCACAGACATCTGCCCCTGGGCTTTGAACGCCAGTGCAGTGAAGGCAAGTGACATCCATTCTCGTTTCTGAGGACAGGCTGCCTTCACGTAGAAGGTGACAGGAAGACATTTTCCCTGGGAGCCTCAGTCCAGATTCTGGGCAGTTTTGCTGGGTCAGCACAGCCGGGCACACTGGTGGCTGGCTTGTAGACTGAGGTCACATTCTGCATTGGCCTCCTCTAGCGAGTTGTTACAGCTCAGACTCTTCCCTGGAAGAAAGGAGTAGAGAACAGCTTCAAAAGATGTACTGCTAAGCCAGACCCACATGCTTCTATTAGCAAAGGAACCAGTTTTTAGGTATCCAAAGGCATCTTTTGCTGATAAAAGGGCATTGCCCAGGACAAGCTAAAGTTGTCACATTTATGGCTTCATTCAGATGTCCTTGTAGATAGGAGGAACTATGACAAGTTTCATATCAACTCTTAGTTCAGAGCAGATGGATTCTGGTTCCTCCGTATTCTTATGCCTCAGACCTGGCATTTCTAGCTGCCTGATGGGCATTTCTACTTGAATTTCCTCCTGTTAACTTCGGTTCCCTGTTTCATCATTTCCATCTCTAGTATCACAATAATTGAGAGATTGTAGATGTAGTGGTTAAGAGTGAAAATTTGGAGGCTGGCTGATGGGTTTCAAACTCTTGCTGCACTCCTTGTTAGGTGTGGGGCTTGATGATGTTATTTGACTCATAGTTACCCTAATTACCTGATCTGTACAGTGGGTTTAATGATAACATATCCTTCAGAAAATTGTTGTAAGCACTTGGATCAATGCCCAGCATGTAGTCAGTGTTTGCAACAGTTTAGTGATATTAGCTTGCAAGTAACACAACACCAGACAACAGTAGTTTAAGCAATAAACTCACTTAATTATCTTCCACAGATAGACTGCTGCAGGTGGTCAATTCCAGATCTGGAGCAGCAATTTAGTGGTGCCACTAAACACTCCATTAATTTTCTTTTTCCCTCTGCTGTCTTCTGCATATTGGCTTTTCATGGGTCTCACTGCATGGGTACCAGGATGCTGCAGCTTCAGGCATTGCATCCACATCAAAGCAGGAAAAGGGAGGAAGGCCAAAGGCAGTACTGGCTGGCTCTTTCATCAGGCTTTCCAGAAAAAGCCTCCCAGAGCATGTCTTCCTATAGTTAATGCCAGGAATCAGTCACATGCCTACTTTTGCCTGTGGAGAAGGCCAAGAAAGTAATGATGTGAGCCTCTGGAATGTGAGATTAGTAAGAAAGAAGAGGGTTGCACATGGCTGTTGAGGTGACCAGGCCATAGTTATTGCCAGTGATGGATACCAGCTAGTTGATATTATTCTTCCAGTTCCATAAGCTAGAGATGTTGCAGTTGTTTTCATTCTTCCTCTTTATCTCTAGCATACAGACACCAAATTCTGTAATTCCAGCTTCTCAATGTTGTCCAGGCCCGCTACTTCCCTTCTCTTCGTACTTTTGCTAGTACTGCTGGTGTTATTGTCTCAGGTATGGAAACATGCTGATGCTTAGCTTCTGTCCCTTCTGTCCCTAGTTTCCCTAGACTCTGCTCTGTCTTTCACTGTTGGATGAACCTTCATCAAATACATCTGCCATGTAGTGCCCAAATCTTGTGCCCAATCCCTCAAACTCTACCTGTTGCCTACAGAGTGATCCTTTCACTTCCTTATACATCAGACTCACCTGGACATTTCGCTAGAAATCAGATGTATCTTGAAATGTAGGTGCTAAGATCATAAGATAATGTGTTGTCAAGACATTTATCTCATTAGTGAGACAAGTGATATAACTATGGGCAAGGATACTGCCATTTATTTTTTATGCCACTCATTTGACACATTAAATATATTGCTTTACCTAAGATCCATTGTTACTTGCCTTGTTATTTATTTAAGTCATATTTCCTACCGTAGATCAGGCATTCCTTACAAGCAGATATTATGGGAGAAATCCTTGCAGCTCTTATTTATTCTAACATACTCAACAAAATCTTTTTGAACAAATCAGTAGTATTCATACAAAAGTATTCAGTGAGTAATTAATCAATGTTGGAGAGATTAAAAATACTTAAAATACTTAAAAACTTCAATGACTCAAGACTATTGAATCAGATATATGGTTTGAAGCAGTAGAGTCACTCTTGAAGAAATGGTTCAATCTGACAGTGTAGCTAGATCTTGTATGATTCAAATAGAACGATAAAGTATAGCTCTGATTTAGATGCAAAATTTCAACAGTTTAAAGGGCATCAGTAACCAGTATCTCTGATGTTGATTCTTACCCATTGTCCCATGTGTCCTTTTCAAGGCACTCATGATGCCCGTGGGAGGGAATATGGGCTTCAGGAACAAAATGTATAATACATGAAAAATAAGAGAAAAATTCCATTATTTTAAAATTTAATCTGCAGTAATTAATAAATAAATGTTTTGTGCAGGGTCTTTAGTAATGAGACTTGATCTCCAAGGAACTTGGTTTCTAGTAAGATAAAGAAACATGCAGACAAGTCCAGCAAGTGGTTTCAGGTGTGACCATAGAGTACAGGTATAGGTAGGGGTCAGGGTGGACAGGGAGGAGGAATTCAGAGTTTCTTCTGACTGGAAATGTGAGGATGGCCTTCCAAAGAGTTTTCTTCTCCTTCATTTCCTGCTATATTCTATTTCTCTTAGAATCTTGCTAGATTCACTTTGTTACCAATTGTGAAATTGCAAAGTTAAACATTTAAGGAGTTGATAACATCTTTGCTTCCTTGTACTAACTCGACTGGAAACGATCTCAGAAATCATCATCCTGACCTGGCTGACCACCACAATGGTCATCTGCTCTCCATCTTTCCACTTTACCCCCTTCTGTGACCTACTTCCCTTGACTTTCAGAGACTAAGGGTGATCAGTCATCCTTGATGTGCCTGGGAATGGGGGGGTGTCTAAGGATGCAGCACTTTCTGTGCTAACACCAGGGCTATTCCAGAGAATTAGGGATGAGATGGTCCCATCAGGACACAGCAGAAACATTCGAATTTAAGGGGCCTGTGTTTATTTAGGTTAAGTTTCTGACAGAACCACTTAATGTTGATGTCTGCTTTATGACACCAGAATGTACATGTTATTATTCGGATCTGGAATGTCCCTGAAAGGCCTTATGTATTTGGATATGGTGGAGTACTAATGGAACTACATGGTGCTAGGAGGTGGGGACTGGTCAGGACAGGTGGATTATAGGCATGGAGTGGTTTAGGGTATTGTAGTAGGTTATAGGTGTGTGGCACATGACTGGATGTGTGTTCTGGAGGGGGTGGATCACTGAGGCTTAACCCAGAAGGAAAAGAACACTGAGGTTTGGAAGGATATATGCTAGTTCCACTTTTCCTCCCTCATTTGGCTTCCTGTCTGCTATGTGGTAAGAAGTACTTCATGCTGGGCCTCTACCATGTGCTTCTGCCCATGAGTGAAACTGCGAACTAAAATAAATCTTTCCTTCCTTATGTTGTTGGATATTTTGTCACAGCAATGAAAAAAATAGTGCTAAGACAGTAAGTGTGACCTTGAAATCCAAGCCTGCACCGACTCAGAGAAAGTGTCTTCCACAGCCTTGACTTGTAGAGTGGTTCGACTAAGTAAGCAGAAGCATATATTAATGCTATCAGTGAATGTTACCACTACTTCCTTGAAACCTCCCATTATCACAGATGCTCATAGTCTAGTGATAATATTGTGTTAAACAAAAAAATAGAGTGTATTTATTTACCAAATTTTAAGTCACTTTCTGGGATCTAAGGACAATATGGTGATCAAGTAGAGGTCCTCTTCAATGGCTTCTCACAGGCTCATCCAGTCAGTTAAAAAACTACCTGTTAAACTTATCTTGGAGAGGCAGAAGAGCTTCAGCAACTGAAAGAGGCCATGAAAAGGTTGGAAATCTCAAGGATGCATTAGAGGCTGAAGGACACACCAGCCTCAGAAGCCACCCCAGGCTACATGGAAAAAGCCATGAGCACTAGTGAGCAGCCAGCAGCCACAGGTAACAGGTTAGCCCAGAGCTGAAAGCTATGGAAACAGCAGCTAAAAGCCTTAGCTCCAGCAATAAGCCTGCAGGTAGTGCAAACTGCATATACACTGCAGTTGTCCCCTTGAAAAGGTCTCCCTACAGCTCATCAGACTAGCTCAGAAGCAGCAGCTCTGGTCAGCTGTACTAGGAAGTGATATAGGCAGGAGCCATTTTGAGGTAAAAGAAAAGCCACAGATGGGCCACATACCAAGGATTTTGGTGACACTCTTAATCAGTGCCTGGGAGGGAACTGGCACAAGAGATAGTTGCAGAGATGGGATAAAGGTCACCAGTCTCCTGAATGTTTCTGGTGGTCATGAGAGAAGACCGTGGAGAGCAGGGAGGGCAGGGAGCCTTGCCCTCAGGGAAGGGTAGCCAGAAAAGATGGGGGAGCTTTACTGAGAGAGTGAACATGACATCTTGGAGGCCATTGGACAGTTCGGGCCCCTCCTACTGCCTATTCCCAGCGCAGAACTCAGTGGGTTTTCAGCTTCCCCACCACACTCTCATACACATTCAGAGAAATGTCTTGGCTAGACTGTTACCATAATGTCCTTCAGGGCCTGTGAACATAGCTAAATGGTTAGAGCATGTGCTTAGCAAAGGCCCCTGGGTTCGATTCCCCAGCACCACATAAGCTGGATGTGATGGCACACACCTGTAACCCCAGCACTCAGGAGGCTTAGAAGGATTGCCACGTTATGGATCGGGTCTATAGTGTTCCCCCAAAACCTCATGTATTTACACACTGTAAAATATGTCTATGCTGTTAAGAGATGGGGCCTGGCCAGAAAGGGAAGACTGGGGCTTGATTTGGAAGGGCAAGACATGAAAGGGCAGCTCTGTACTTCTCTCACTATTGGGCAGCTGTATTGGACTTTTTCTCTGCCATGCTGTGAAAAGCAGCACTTGTATGTGTGTTCCCATTACTGGCTACCCATAAGTGAACTGTGACCTTCTGAAACTGTATGCTAAAGCAAAGCTTTCCTCCCTTAAATTGTGAATGTCAGGTATTCTGTCCCAGCAATAAGAAAGACCCAATGCCCTGTGTGGACACCGTGTGTTCAGTGTCAGCCTTGGCTGCATACTAAGGTCAGGACCAACCTGGAATATAGAGCAAGACCCCTCCCTCAAAAAAGTAAAGTCCTGCAGCAATACAGTCATGGAAAGAAAAGGCAATAGGACACATGCAGAAACACCTGACTCCCCAGAAGCTAGTATCACGGGCCCTGAAATAATGGAACTTACAGGAAATGAAGTAAAGAAACAAGAGAATGGGGCTGGAGGAAAGGCTCAACGGTTAAAGCGCTTGAGCATGCGCTAAGCCAAGTGCTAAGTTTGATTCCCCAGCACCACACAAGCTGGGTGTGGTGGCGCCTGCCTGTAATCGCAGCACTCGGGAGGCTGAGACAGGAGGATTGCCTTGAGTCCAAGGCCAGCCTGGGCTCTGAAGTGAATTCAGGACCAGCATGGATGCCAGAGGAAGACCCTGTCTCAAAAAAACCCAAACAAACAAACAAACCCCCCCCCCCAAGAGAACCAAACAGTCAATCATTTCAAGCAAGACATACTTAAACAAATGCAAGAAATGATTAGTGAGCTTAAGGAAGAATTTACTAAACAAATATGGTCTTTATAGTGAGCTTGGGATATTAAGCCTACTGAATTTCTAGATGACACAGAAAGTGGGCTGAGGTAAATAAGGAAATGCAAGATATAAAGAACCTTTTGGTAGAGAAGTGGAAAATCTGAAGAGAAATCTGGCTGAAATTCAGGTCATAAAAAATTCACTTCAGAGTAGGGGAAGCTGGCTTGAATATTGTGAAGATAGAATCTCAGATTTTGAAGACAAGGTTGAGGAGTTAAATGCTACACTCGTGGATGACTCCAAAACAAGAAGTGAGCAAGGTAGCTGGAACAATAGCTGCTGGAGGACTCAAAAAGAATCAGCTTCAGAATTATGGGTGTAAGAGAAAGAGCAGAAGGTAGCACAAAAGTGTAAGGAATTTATTCAATGAAATGATGGCAGGAAATTTTCTGGCTCTAGTAAAAGAAATTAACATTAGATACAAGAAGCTTCTAGAAAATAACCTTGACCAGAAAAAGGTCCTCACCACGTCACATCATAATCAAAGTCTCAGAAGTTCAACACAGGGCTCAAGGCATAGCTCAGAGGTTAAAGTGCTGCTTAGCAGGCATAAGGCCCTGAATTCAATTCCCTAGCACCACGTAAGCCAAGTGTGATAGCATATGCCTGTAATCTCAGCACTGTGATGCATAAAGAGCTTTAAGGATTATCTGTACTAACTCATTCTAGTAGCTGAAGAAACTAAAACCCAATTAATCTTTAGCTTTTATTAGTAGAGTTCAATTAGATTTACAAAGAATTTTGCATAACAGTGCTTGTGAAAGAATAATTACATAATGTACTTTCTTTTTATCAACTAATGTGATGTACAACACATGCTTTCTTGTATTTGAATAGTATGAATTGCCTTGTGTTTCCTGTGTTTGAAATGATGCTTCCAATCATTCACTAATTACTCACTTAATAGAAAGATGACTTTCAGATTTTAAAAGAAGTCTTTAGTATAGCACAAAATCATTTCTGATAATCTATTTGTTATTTGATCTTTGAGAGTAGTAACAAAAACCAAAGAAATTTTAAAATGAATTAAAATCATTCAGATATTAATAGTTGCTTTTAAACATCACATATTTGAGGCCTGAAAAAACCAAAGCGTTATCCTTACAATTCTCACTTGTGTTTCACAACAGTGTTCTGCAACTGAAATTTCTTATCTCTTGCATGGAGTATAGACTAAAGAAAGCTCCAGAGAAATGAGGGCCAATGGAGTTCATTCCTAGGGCCGGAGTGTAGCCCCCTCGACAACTCATCTGCCCTGTACTGAGCACCTGTATATGGCTCAAGTGCTCAGGGCCACGTACACATGAATGAGTGGCTAAGAACCAAGATGCTATCTTCATTCATTTCTAAAACTTAACCTCTTTTAAGTCCTGATTCTTCAATATACCAAAAGATGCCACTCAAATTTGGTGTCCAATTCTTGATTGAAATCCTCATATCAACACCTTGATCTTTAATTACTCTCTAGCATAAAATTCTCAATCAGAAGTACCATAAAACTTCATTCTCTTACTGCCTTGCTCATACTCAATATGCACCCTGATCCTTTACAATTGGGAAAAGGGTGTTCATTTTATTTATAAACAGCCATACTGAATTTAGAGGTAAATAGCTTTTTTGGGCTGCCTTCCCTGAAACTTTGAGTAAACAACTAGTTGATTTTATTTTGGTTGGCATATTCACATATTTGTATACAATTATCCAGAAAGATACAAAACTGGTAACAAGAAACCCACTTTCACAAAAGGGGAGGGAGAAGGGTGGAGTTTTGTGGTAGTAGAGTACTTGCCTAGCAGGTGAGAGAGCCTGGGCGAATCCTCAGAACCACAAAAAAGACAAAGAATTCTACCTATTTTCTCATGTCAGATGCCGGGAAGCATCTTGAACTATGTAATATTTACAGATGGGTTTTAAAAAAGACTCATAAATACTTCTCCAGGATATTTATTATATTCCATTAGTTATTCAATTGGTATATGAGTGATTTCACTTCATCTATCTGGAAAAAATATTCTACTATTTTCTGATTCCTTTGACAAGTAAGCTTTGTGTTAAGGGGTGAGTATATTATTTAGCAAGTAGATGTACCAACTTCTAGAATTCAGAATAGCACTTCAAATATTTTTATTTAGATTGTTTGCTCTTAAACTACTTAGCTTTAATAGTACAATAGTAAAACTGAGTTTCTGAAATGTTAAAAATCCTAATGAGGTTTCCATTTCTAAGAAAAGAGACAGCTAATGTGGTGGGGCCAGAACTACCCTAAGCTTGTTTTTTTTTTTTGCCCTCCCCTCAGGAACATTCAGACACTAGAAGAAAGAAAAATCTGAGATCATATTAACAGAATTCCAAGATAAAACTTTATGGAAATGTTTTTTTTTAATGTAGCTATAAGACAACAGAATGACAAATCATTACTCAAGGGGAAAAATATCCAAAGCTCTGTGCTATATTAACATGATTGATTCAAAGATACCAAGCTACACAAGAATGGAATCTATAAGCAATAAACAACTTCTTAAAAAAATGAAACACCTATAACAAAATTTAAGTCCTTCTGTCTTTTGGAAATGAAATTGGTAAAACTAGCATGGGGATATTTTGGAAGGGCTTAAGGTTGCATTCAGAATTAAACAGAAACTTTCAAACCTAGAACGCAAAATGGGAACTTTTGTTAGCTGCTTGATTCTATTGTGACTAAACAGAAAATAGTTTGGATTGCGACTGTGCCAGCAGGTACTTAGCTTCAAAACTAAACACAATTTCAGCATCAAATTCCTAAACCTAGCAAGCTCTTTTTTGTTCTTCTTTTCTCTCCTGAGTGCAAAGAAGCAAGAAATGGAATAATAACGTATGCTTGAGAAGTCCTGCAGCCCTAAGAGCATTTTCTCTTCTAGCCATGGCTGTTTATGTTTCAATACAGAAGGATTACAGGCTGTTTGGGAAAAGAGAAACCTGTAGCTGGGGGTGTGGTGGCACAAACCTATAATCCTAGCACTTGGGAGACTGAGGCAGGAAGATGCCAAGAGTTCAAGGCTAGCCTGGGCTACACAATGAGTTCAGGAAGAGCCTGGGCTATGGAGTGAAACCCTGTCTCAAAAAAAAAAAAAAAAAAAGGAAAGAGTCCTGCTATGAGGTTTCCTATGGAAAACCATTGAACATCTACTTGCTAACAATTATTATGAAGCCGTTGATAGTAATAACAACAAAAAAACCCTTAAAATTTCCTTATGAATTTTTAAATTCTCTTTTTATTGATGTTTATGGAAATAGATTTGCCCATAATTCATTGCCTAGATTTGATACCAATGTACCAATGTACATTTGGGCCAGCTAGAACCAAGGCTAAAATATATTGTTCTCAGCTGTATTTAGGTGATGAATGGCACTTCACCAGTGATTTTTGTTCCTCTTTTTTTTTTTTTTTTTTTTTTTTGAGACAGGGTCTCTGTAGCCTCAGGCTGGTCCTGAACTCATTATAGAAACCAGGCTGGCCTTGGACTCACAGCAATCCTCCTATCTCAGTCACCCCAGGTGTTGGGAATAAGGTGCGCCCCACCACACCCGGCTTATATGGTACTGAGGAATTGAACTCGGTTACTTAGCACTTGACTTAGTGCTTGCTAGGCAAGCGCATTAACCGTTGAGCCATTCCTCCAGCCCCTTCACCAGTGATTTTTAAAAATCTTTAATAAGAATTCATAAGTTGCATTGATTACACCCCAAGAGATGAGGGTCTGATGGTAATTCAGATGGGTATCCCAAAGAGATTTGTCAGTTATCTTTCTTGTTCTAGCCAGATTGTTTTTATTTATTTTTTTATTTTTCCCCATTTTATTGATATGTATGAGTGAAAATTTTAACGTTTATATTGGTCTTGAGCATTTTGTGTACATACATATCTAGTCAAGGTAACTAGACCTTTCCCGCTGTCCTTTCGACCCACCCCCTACCCACCCCTCAACTCACCCCCCGCCCCCGTTCCCTTTATTTTTCACTTTAAGTTCCATGAGATAACTGTGATCTGAGATCCAGGTTTCCCATATCAGAGAGACCATTCGATATTTCACCTTGTGCTTCTGACTTACTTCACTAAACACGATGTTCTCAAGTTTCCTCCATTTGCTTGCAAAAGCCCCCAAGCTGTTGGACTTTATAGATGCACAGTATTCCATTGTGTATAAATACCACAGTTTGTGTATCCATTGGTCTCTTGATGGGTATTTTGGTGTCTTCCATATATTGCCTATTGTTAGTTGTGCTGCTATGAACATAGGTGTACATGTATCCCTGTTATGTGTTGTTTTAACTCTTTTGAGAATATTCCCAGGAGAAGTATCGGTGGATTGAAAGGGGTATTTATTTGCAATCTTTTGAGAAACCTCCATGCTTCTTTCCGTACTGATTGTACCAATTTACATTCCCACCAGCAGTGTAGGAGGGTTCCTTTCTCCCCACAGCCTCACCAGCACTGATTGCTATTTGAATTGTTGATATAGGACAATCTCTTTGGAGTTAGATGATATCTTAGCAATGTTTTGATTTGCATTTTCCTTATTAGCCAGATTGTTTTTAAAAACCATGGAAGAAGACTGAGATTCTCCTCCAATCTAAGACTGTATTTGAGCTTTTACAACATTCATTGGAAAAAACAAGCACCCTAACGTGGCATCCCATAAGCCTCTACAGGTAAAGTCATTGACTAAACAAGCACTGTGAGTTGTTACAGTAGGCAGGTGCTCCTTCGTGGACCCTTGAAGGCAAAACAAACAAACAAACAAACAAACAAACAAACAAACAAACAGAACATTGTTAAATCCATTATGGAAAAGAATGAACACCAAGCTTTGATAATAATCTCTAATTCCATGACATTTCAGTGCCCTGAAAGTCAAACTTGGTAAGTGTAAATTTATCATGATGCTTGTGGGTTTTTTTTGGGGGGGGGGGGGGGGGGGGGACAGGGTCTCACTTTGTAGTCTAGGCTGATTTTGAACTTACTATGCATCCCAGACTGTGATGAACTCTCAGTGATCCTCCTGCCTCAGAGTGCCGAGTGCTCAAATTACAGGCATGTGCCACCATACCTGGTTGATGTGGTGCTGGGGAATTGAACTCAGGGCCTTGCACTTGTAGACAAATGCTCTCACCTCTGTGCTAGTTCTCCAGCCCACTTGTGGTCTTGAAGTGATGTCTGAACTCTTTCCAATGGTAAGATGATGGCTTCTGTTGTCCCTGCAAGTATTGCTGCCATGACATGGGTTACAAACTCTGGAGCACTGACATGCTTATAGAGTAGGCAAGATAAATCCTCAGCCTGACCAAGTATAGGTGCAAGATAGTAGTTTTCTGTATTAACAGAGAAAGGACTGCATGATACAACTTTGGAAACCCCTCCCTTTTCAACTGAAGTACCGCATCTGGCTTTTAGTCTGTGAAGCTGTTGCCAAGAGAGGACAATTCTCCATGTGTTCCTTCCCAGACTGGAGTTTCTATACTGCTGAAAGCTGTACAGCAGCCTCAAACATAATCATCATGTTTCACTGACACTGGGAATGTGAGGGGATATATCTTGTTTTAAAGATGTTAGGATCGGTGGCCTCTTTTCAGGAGCTACTGAATCTATTATTTTGCTTAAAATCTTCTTCATGAAGGGTTTTTATTTTTAACCTGTCACACAAGTTGTGGGGAATAAAAACTTTGGGGGAACTTTCTCAAGGTCTGCCATTATTATTGGTCCCTTAGGTTCTTTCTCCTGGAGACAATTTTGATACCTGGATTTCACATGGCTGTTGGTACCAGGCACTCACCTGGAGCCATCTGCCAGTAGGATGGCCAGCATGTGAGCCTGCGGGCCCAAGTCTGCCCTGGTGCAGTTCTACAATACTTACTCTTAATATTAATGGTAATAACTCACCAATCAAAAGACAAAGACTGGCAGAGCAGGTCAAAAACCCAAACTCAACCATTTGTTATCAGCATGAGACACATTTTACCGACAAAGAAGTACGCAGACAACAGGTAAAAGAATGGAAACTAATACTACTAATACTACATGCTACTGGAGTACAAAAATAAGCAGGAGTAGCTGTAATATTCTCAGACACTGTAGTCTTTAAACCAAAGCAGATCAGAAGAGACAAAGATGAACACTATACACTGGTAAAAAAAAAAAAAACAACCCAACAGGCAGAGCATGTAGTTATAAACATATATGCACCCAATTGCATAACAGAAAGTACTGAACATTCATGGTCAAATAAACCCCAGTAGAATCATACTGGGGACTTTACCACTTCATTCTGGAAAACAGATCAAGCAGAAAAAAACTCAACAAAGAAACAGAGCTAAATCACACCATGGAAGAAATGGACTTAACAGATATCTACAGACTGTTGTATTCAACATCAACAGAATATATCTTTTTCTCAGCAGCACATGAGGCTTTTTCCAAAATAGACCACATCCATAGATATTAGACATGCTTACATTAATACAACAAAATTGAAATAATTCCCTGAATACTTTCAGATCATAGTAGAATGAAACTACAAATCAACAGCAAAAGAAATCACAGAATCTATGCAAATACACAGAGATTAAATAATACATTATTGGAGCTGGAGAAAAAAACCACAGTGGTTAGAGTGCTTACCTAGCAAGAATAAGGGTCTGGGTTAGATTCCCCAGCACCACATAAGCCAGGCATGGTGGCACACATCTGTATTTCCAGTACTCAGGAGGCTGAGGCAGAAGGATTGACATGAGATCAAGACCACCCTGGGAACTATGTAGTGAGTTGAGGACCAGCCTGGACTAAGGAGTGAGACTCTATCTTAAAAAAATTATTGATACGGTGATGGATTACAGAAGAAACTAGGGAAGAAATCAAAAACTTCCTAAAGTCAAATGACAATGGAAGTACAACATGCTGGAGTCTGTGGGACACAATAAAAGCAGTGCTGCGAAGAAGATTTATAGCTATGATTGCAAATATGAAAAAAACCTGGAGCAAAAGAAGATAATCTAATAATGCGCCTGAAAGTCCTACAGAAACAAGAATAAGTCAAATCTAAAAGTAGTAGGAAAAAAGAAATGATAAGAATCTATTGTGATTTGGCTCTGTAATGTCCTCCAAAAGTCTCATGTATTTTAATGTTGTGGATTGTCTGTGCAACCATGTGATGTTGGTGGATTGGGGTCTAGTTTGGAGGGATGGATTACAGTTAAGTTAGGATTAAAGGCATGTGAGTTAGGATTAACTGCGTGTAGTGGCCACACCTTCCACACCTGGATGCAGGAGGGACTAATCACTGGGTGGAGACCTGGAAGAATATATAAGCTGCATCCTGCCTGCCTTGAGGACTAGGACTAGGACTGGGACTAGTCTCAACAAGTCTCAACTTGCCTTCCTGTTTGTGATGTTGTGAGAAGCTGCCTCCACCTCTGCCTCTGCTATGTATTTCGATTGCTGCCGGCTGCCCCTGGATGGACTGTGACCTGAAACTGTGAGCTAAAATAAACCTTTCCTTTCCTAAATTTGTGGGTTTCAGGTATTGAGTCACAGCAATGAAAAAGTAACTAAGATGGAATCAGAGCAAAGATTAATGAAACTCACCAAAAGGTGGAAAGAAAAAATCCACATTAATGCAGTTAGAAATGAAAAAGGGGAAATCAACAGACACTGTTGAAATAGAGATTATTGTAAGAAATTGTTTTGAAAACCTATATTCCAATAAATTCAAGAACTGAGAAGAAATGAGTAGATTCCTTGACACATATGATACACCAAAATTGAACCAAGAAGATATTTAAAAACCCCTATAGAGCAATAGAGCAATAACCAGGATGAAATTGAGGCAGTAACAAAGGATCTACCAGGAAAGAAAAGACCATGACTGGATGGATTCACTGCAGAATTTTATCAGAACATTAGGGAAGAGTGAGTGCCAATCTTTCTTAAACTCTTCCATGAAATTGAAAGAGAAAATACTGCCTAACTCCTTTATGGAAGCAGGTTACTTTTATATTTTTTATTTTTTGAGGCAGGGTCTCACGCTGTAATCCAGGCTGGTTCTGAACTCACTATGTAGTTCAGGCTGGCTTCGAACTCAAGGCAATCTTCCTTAGCCTCCCAAGTGCTAGGATTACAGGTGTGTGCCACCATGCCCAGCTTATGTAGTGCTTGGGAATCAAACTAGGCAAGTGTTTTAACTAATGAGCTATTCCTCCATCCCTAAGCAAGTATCATCTTGATCCCAAAACCAGATAAAGAACCAACTAAGAAAGAAAACCACAAACCAGTTTTGTTAATGAATATAGGTGCAAAAACCCTCAATAAGATACTTGCAAGCAGAATGCAACAAACTATTAAAAAGATCATACACCACAACCAAGTTAGCCTTATCCCAGGGATACAACATAAACAAATTTCAACATAAACAAATCAATTAATGTAATATACCACATTAGCAAAGGCAAGGACAGAAACCATATGATCATCCCAATAGAAGCAGAAAAAGCTTTTGACAAAATACAACATCCCTTCCTCATCGGAGCTCTGATAAAAGAGTATAGAAGGATCCTATCTCAAGCTGATAAAAGCAATTTATGACAATCTTACAGTGAACATCATTCTAAATGGGGAAAAACTGAAAGCATTTTTCCTCAATCAAAAACAAGATAAGGGCCTCATACTTTTACCATTCAGTTCAACACAATCTTAGCCAGAGTAATCAGGCAAAAGAATGAAATAGAGAGTATACATAGGAAAGGAAGGAGTCAAAACTATACTTATTTGCAGATGACACAATTCTTTACAGAGAGGACCTAAAAAATTCACCAGAAGACTCTGAAAACCAATAAACAAATTCAGATCAGTTGCAGCATATAAAACAATACACAAAAATCAATTGCATTCTTCTGCAGCCAACAATGAAAATATAAGGAGATCAGAAAAACAATCCCACTTGTAGTAGCCTTGAAGAAAATTAAATACCTAGACAGAAGTATACATCTAACTAAGGAAGCAAAGGATATCTATACTGAATTCTATAGTATTCTGAAAAAACAATTGAAGAGAGTATTAGAAACGGAAAGACATCCTCTGTTCCTGGATAGGTAGCACCAATATTGTCAAAATGGCCATACTACCAAAACTGATAAACATATTCACTGCAATCTCAGTCAAAATACCAACAGCATTTTTCAGAGAATTAGAAGAATTAGAAAAAAAAATCCTAAAATTTATACAGAACCAGAAGTGTTCCAGAATAGCTAAACCAATCCACATAGTAACAAAACAAAAACAGGAGGCATCACAAACCACATATTAAGTTGTATTACAAAGTAACAGTGATTAAAAAACATACTATTGGCACTAAAACAGATACACGGATCAATGAAACAAAATGGAGGATGCAGAGACAATTCCGAGTGCCTTCCACCATCTGATCTTCACCAACGGGGCCAAAAGTATATGCTCAAGAAAAGATAGCCTTTTCAACAAATGGTGCTGGGAAAACTGATTATCCACATGCAGAAAATGAAACTCAACCCACATCTTTCTCTGTGTACCAAAAATCAAATCAAAATGGGTCAAAAACCTAGATTTTTTTTTCTCATTTTATTGATATGTATATGTGCAAAATTTAAGGTTTACAATGAAGTTTAGCATTTTGTGTACATACATATCTTGTCAAAGTGACAAGGACTTATCCCACTCTCCTTCCACCTACCCACCCCTCCATTCTTCCCTGCCCTACCCCCATGGTTCACTTTGTTTTTTGTTTTAAGTTCCATGAGATAGTTGTGATCTGGCTTTCTCATATCAGAGAGACCATTTGATGTTTCACCATCTGCTTCTGACTCACTTCACTAAGCATAATGTTTTCAAGTTTCTTCCATTTACCTGTAAAAGCCTCCACGCTGTTGGACTTTATAGATGCATAGTATTCCATTGTGTATAAATACCACAGTTTGTGTATCTATTGGTCTGTTGATGGGTATTTTGGTGATTTCCATATTTGAGCTATTGAAAAACCTAGATATTAAAATGGAAACCTTGGATCTCTTGGAAGAAGAAAAATAGGCAAGACCCTTGAAAACATAGGCATAGGCAAGGACTTTCTCCAGAAAATACTCAAGGCTCATGAGATAACACTAAGAATCAACAAATGAGATTACATCACATTAAAAAGCTTCTACATAGCAAGGAAAACAATCAACAGAGTGAAGAAAGATGGATGGAATAGGAAAAAATTTTTGCCACCTACTCCTCTAACAGAGGGCTATTATCAAGACTATACAAAAACTGAAAAAAAGAGACACCCCAAAATAAAAGACCCAATCAAAAAATGGGCAACTGAAATGAATAGACAGTTCTTAGAAGAAGTCCAAGTGGCCAATAAATACATAAAAAATGTTTGGCATTTTTAGTCATCAAAAGGTTTCATCTGATGCCAGTAAGAATGACTGGTATCAAGAACTCAAAAAACAACAAATATGTTAAGGTTGTGGGGGAAAATGAACCCTTCTATATTGTTATTGGGATAGTAAGCTGGTACAAACATTATGGAAAGCAGTACAGAAATTCCTCAAAAAACCAAACTTAACCAAAACAAACAAAAAAACAAAACCAACAAAAAACAAAAACAAAACTGAAAACAGATAGCCCATTTGACCCAGCTATATCTTTCTTGGGTGTCTTCCCGAAAGAGTTAAAGTCATTATACAGAGTGATACATGCATACCCATGTTTATAGCAGCACAACTTGTAACAGGTAGATCTTGGAAGCAGCCGATATGTTCATCAGTAGATGAGTGGATAAAGAAGATGTGCTGTATTTACACAGTGGTATCCTACTCTGACATAAAAATTTTTTGAATTTTTTTTGTGGATGTGTATGTGGTTTTTGGGATCAAGCCCAGGACCTTCACGGTGAGCTATGTACCCAGTATTTCTTACTCATTTTTAATTTTGAGACAAGGTAAGTTGCTAAGTTGTTAGGTGGGACTTGAACTTGTGATCTTCCCATGTCAGCCTCCCAGGGTGCTGGGATGACAGGCCTATGCCACTGGCCATGGGTCAACCTACAGAATTCTTAGAAAGTAAATTTCTGTTATTATTTTTTTGGAGGGGGGTGCTGGGAAATGCCTTTGAACTGAGATATATCTCCAGTCCCTTTTTAATTTTATATTTTGAGACAGGATCTCACTAAGATAATAGGCTTAAACTAGGCTAGGGTTGGACTTGCGAGCCTCCTGCCTCAGTCTCCCAGAGTGCTGCGATCATAGGCATGCACCATTACTCCTGGTTTCCACTTCTGTTGTTTAAGCCACCCAGTCTGTGGAATTTTGTTTATGTCAGCATTTTCTATGAGCATAGTCTTAGTTTGGGCTTTCCCAAGGGTTTCTAGGGACTTAATTTATCTGCAAAGTGACTGCAGGAAGTTCTGAAAGAGAGAAGGGAAGAGAGAGGAAAAGGAATATTACTATTACTGGGTGTCCCTCAGCTGGAGCTGAAGTCTACTGTGGGCCTCTGAAGACCATGTAGGATCCCCTTAGGTTGTCCCACCTCAGGGCATTTTACATTCCTTTTTCCAGTTGTCATGGAAGGAACAGGACTGGCCATTTACTTGGCAGCTTGGATCTGCTTTGTACAGTGGTGAGCTCATTTCTGCAATTAGAAAGGGTTCTCGGGCATGCATAGGGTTGGGGAGCTTGCAGCAAGAAGCTGCAAGTGTGCCAGGTAAGATGTGCATGTTATTTACTTTTGCATTTAAAAGCCACACATATATAAATATTCAAATACAGGAAAATGATTGCATTCCTGGGACCAGTTTCATTTAACTTTAACATCGTAATCAAAGGACTGTCAGGTTTAGACCATTGAACTTGGCCTGGGATTAAAACTGTCTTCCTTAAGTAGGGCGTGATGTGCACTGCAAGCCATCTGCTTCCAGTGCCCCAGTGGCATTGTGCCTTGGCAGTCTCAGCACCCCTCTCATTACCATTACTAATTCCTGGAGCTGACATGTTGTCAATGCTGAAGACTTGAGGCTTCTTAAAATTGGTGACACATCGACTAAGATGTGAGGTCTGTATGGGCACCAATTCTCCCAGTTGTATGTAACCGATATGTAAATGAATTTGTAGCCATACATATTGAAATCAATTATTAAAAAAAAAGAAAGAAGTGAAGATCCCTTCTTACTCAAGCTAGCTAAAGGTAAAGAGACAAATCTGTTTTCTTTTTATCAAAATCGAAACAGGACTGTCAGTTTCCAAATACATCCATGTTCAGGATTAGGACTTCAACCTTTGAATGTCTTGAGCCATCTGAGGACAAACTCCTGGGCCAGGAACTTCCTGTTCTTTCCACTGCCAAATGACATAGTAACTATTTAGGACTGTCCTCTGTGAGAATTGACACAGATAACGCAGGTCGAGTTCTTAGCATGCTCCCTGGCTGGTAACTACAAATATTGGAGCAAACTGATATATTGGAAATAATATTTATTTCACGGAACCAGAAATCTCTGTGTTTTATTAAGTAAATTGTATGCTTAGATGGGATTTCACTTGTGTGGATGAGGCTTGTACTGTGGCTCTTGTGTCCTCCTGGCTGTATTTAATTATTGGCAAATATTTAGTTAAAATATGCCAGGGGGAGTGAGAGTTGGCTCTGGAGGAATAGAAGGGAGGACAGAGGATACCTTCAGCCATGGGAGAAAGGAGGCAGCCAGACTCCATGCTAGAGACTCAGATCAATTGATTGAGGTACATGGAGGCAGCCATGACAGACAGGCAAAACACACACGAAAGAGAACTTTCAGAACTGCTTCAGCGAGCAGAGAGAATAGTGGGTAAGTATGTTTAAAGTGAGAGGGAGTGTTTTGAGGGGTATTCATGGCAATATGTCTTTTACTGTAATACCTTTTAAAATTCAAACCTTCACCATATTTTCAGTCCTACCTTGTGTATTTCCTTTAGTGTCAGAGACACTAAGTAAGAGAAAGGGGCTGGGTGTGGATGGGCTCTGGGAGAAAGCGAGAAGGAAAGAGAAAGGCTCCAGGACAGAATATTCCTGGTGGATGGAAATGTGGCACAACTGATCTTCCCTGGGAGGGAAGCAGTGGGCTAGGAAAGGGGAGACTGCCTCAGATTTGAGAGGGCTTGGAAGGACAGGCCAAGGAAGGGATCCAGCTTTGTTTTATGGGTTGAGTTTTGAGCAGCTCACTGGAGCAATGCTGGGGACATCCGAGGGTGTTTGTAATGAAAGGGTGAGAAAAGGCAGAGAGGCCGGGGCAGGAAGTTAATGAAAAAGATACCCTCATCGGTCCTCGTCTCTCAGTTGGTCATGTGTAGTTGTAACTGTTGCCCCTTCAGAGAGCTTGAAGGCTTCTCCGTCGCCTGTAAAGAAAAACCGTTAACATGCCCTTCAAGTCCCAGTCGAATTCCAGGCATCTCCAGCTGCCGCAATAAAACAGCATAGATTGATCGGTTCACACACCAAAAACCTCTCTGAGACTAGAAAGAGAAAGAGGCTAGAAGTCCAAGGAGGCCTGACGCGCAAGATCAAGGTTCTGCTGCCACCAGGGGCTTCTTCCTGACCTGCAGACCATGACCTTCTTATGGTTCTTCCTCCGTCGGTCTGCACGGACAGGAAAAGCAGCAAGCTTCCTGAAAGCTCCTCTAATGGGCTTGTTCATCTTATTCAGTCCATCTGCTATGGTTTGAATCTATAATATTCCCGGTTGTCCCACGTGTTCAGAGTTAGGGCTTTGGGGAGATCAGATCGTGGGTGCTATGCTGACCAGTGGATTAAATGAGTCCTTGAGTACTCAGCTGAGTGTGCTTCTGGGAGGTAGGGCCCAGGGAGAGGAGGTGGTGGCTGGGAGTGACCTGGGAGGGCTTATTCTTGCCCTGGCTCCTCCTCACTCTGCTTCCTGTCTGCTGGAGAGAGCAGCATTCCTCGGCCCTGCCCCGTTACCATGCTTTTTCTGCTTTGGTGCTAGCAAAACAACCTGAACCTTCTGAAACCCTGAGCCCAAAATGAACCTGCCCTCCTTTATATGTGAGTTTGGGTATTTTGCCCAGTATCAGGAGATTGACTGCTAAAGACTCCTATGTTATGACTTCATTTAGTTGTAATTACTTCCTTAAGGGCACCGTTTCCAAATACATCCATTCAACCTTTGAATGTTTGGGAGACACAACAGCCTACTAAGAAAACAATAACTGCCACCTTTGAATTATGTGTTATATTCTAGTCATTGTGTGATGTTATCTACATATATTATTTTATGAGAACTGCACAAAGTAGGTATTCTGTTATCAATATTTTGCAGGCAAGGTATATAATTTGTACATGGCTGTCTGAGTTCCTTTTTTGTTGGTGTGACTCAATACTCAACATCCACAAATTTATGGGAGGAAAGGTTTATTTTAGCTCACAGTTTCAGAAGGTCACGGTCCACTCAGGGGCGGCCAGCAGCAGTGGAAGTACATGGCAGAGGCAGAGGTGGAGGCAGCTCCTCATGACATCACAAACAGGAAGCCATGTCCCATCAAGTGCTGCCTCTTCCCAGGGGAAAGAGCTGTAACAATTTTTCTTCTTTCTTCCTTTTATACAGTTCGAGTTCCCAGTTGGGTCTCCCACATCCGTGTAGGTGTTCTTCACTCATTCACTGGCCCACAAATCACTCATACTCTAATCCAGGTTGGTTCCTAGTTGCCTAATATAGGTGTGGTTCCTGACTGCCTCAAGTTGACATAATCTCTTCAGTGGTCACAATGGCTATATAATCTTTAGAGATAGAATCAGAATTTGAAGAATTCTTGACACCAGAGGCCATGTGTTTGCTCTTTGAGGTTCCTGCAGCCCCTACTAAGTGGCTCTACCTTCAGTTAGGGATGCATCTTTCCCAACTCACACTCTAGTCTCGCCATAAAATACACTGTCTAGTCAGGTAACATATTTCTTGGGTTCTTGTATTTGCTCACACTGTTTTCTCAGATAGCAATGCCATTTTTTCCTTCTTTTTATTCATTGTGTAAGTTTCCCTTTGAAGATTAAAACCTCTGTGAACCCTTCCCGTACATCTCAGTCTTGTGATGAATCACACATCTGTGGAACTTTCCTACCTTGTCTCTTCTGTTTAGTGTGGTCTTGCATTTTAGTTATCTGTCTTAGTGTTTGTGTTTCCTCACCTCACCACCAGATTGTTAGTATACTGAGAGAAATATTATGGATGTCATATTATGTGTCCCCAGCACATAGTAGGTGCATTAATAAGCATTTCTTGAGTGAAGATCTATAAGAGAGACTGTGAACCTGCATACTGGAGGAGTGGCAGTGGAAACACAAAGGGGAGGATAGATTGGTGAAACTTGGTGATTCTTAGGATGTGCTGAGGGAGAAGGAACGGTGACTTCAAAGATTTTCCAAGGAAAGAATGCCACTGTTGTTACAGAAGCCAGAAGGTCTTGCTGCGTGTGGAGAAAGACACAGTCAGGACAGCAGTAGTGATGATGCCAGCTAAAGAATCACTGAGGCGTTCACAAAGCCAAATGCTTAGTCCTTGTTGCTCATTGATTTCTTGCAATACTCTTGTGCAGTGTATTAGTCTCAGTTTGTGGATGATGAAATAGAGGCTCACACAGATTAGGCAAATTGCTCAAAGGAACACAACTAACTGGCAGAAAACAGAGGTGAAGTTGAAGCCCACGTCTGTAGGCTCCAAAGCATGTGCCCTGAAGCACGCCAGCTTCCTGAAAACCACCTAGTGAAATTATTTCATGTTCTTCAGGAGGCAGCACTCCTCATTAACACTCTGTGGTGCCTCATCACTAATCTGAGGCCAGTGCCATGTTGGTTCTGTCTGACACCGATAGCTCCCTGCACACACAGGGAAGATTCCCTGTCTACCCCCTGAAGCACTGCAAAGTTATGGGAGTAGAACAAGGGATGCTGGGCTGTGCAGGCTATTTGGCAGAAGTTTCTGAAAATCCTAAGGAAAGCTAGGAGATGACACATAGAAGGGGGAAAAAGATCCTCCTCAAATCTTGTCACAGTCAGCTGTAAACAAATATCTTCATCAAGAGCAGCATTTCTATAAGTAGGCATAGGGGAGAGTCAACTGAGGGAGACTCAAGTCAGTGAAGCAAACACAGATCCCTAAGAATAGAAGAGCTTGAATAATGGAAAGACAGGCTTCAAATTTGTCAGTGATAATACATATGTTGGAGCTTTTTAAAAAATAACAGGGTAGGAAGTGCAGAAACAGGAAAACATGTTGCAGAATTCTTTAGGCAATACCTTACTTCATATAATGTGATTGTATTTTTAAATTTTTTAAAATCTATTTTTGGTGGTTCTAGGGATTGAACCCAGGGTTTTGTATATGCAAGACAAGAACACTACTACTATTCTACATCACCAGCCCAACATCAATTATGTTTTAAAAATTATGTATCTGAGAGGATGTTAATTGGGTCCTAATTGAGTAGAAGTAGTAATACAAATGGTTTGACAGAAGCGTGAGCAGCAGCTGTGGTAAATTTTAGTAGATAATAGTGGAAAACTTGGGGGACAGGTCTTTTAAAAAGCTGAGTTGAATTGCCCTCTTTATTCTGGCAAGGTAATGGAAGAAGGGATGATTGTAGCATTCTTCCTGTGGTATGAGAAGAGGAAATGGGTAACACATTTTGCCATTTTTTTAAACTTAGTCACTGTCTTATCACTGGGGTGCAATACTTGACACTCAAAGTTTAAGGCTGGAAGGATTTGTCTTAGCTCACAGTTGCAGAATGTTCATTCATGTCGGTTCATTAATGGGTGGCCTGCAATGGTGGAAGGGCATGGCAGAGGGCCAAGCAAGAGAAACATTGTTCACAGCATTGCAACAGGAAGCAGGGAATGAAGGAGGAACCAGCAAGGGAGATATGTCCTTCCAGAATAGTTTCCTAGATCAGTGAGTTTTCTTTTAACTCTGTGATCATACAGAAGCTGTGCATGTTCTTAATTTAACTTGTTTTAATGTTCAGAAGTAGACAGCTTTAAGCTCAGTCGGCTGCTTCTTGACTGCAGAATAATTTTACATTTCCCCTCTTCAAAGTGAAATATGGGCTTTCATAAAAATCTTTCTCTATCATTATAGCATTTTGATGTGCTTTTTATTCCAATAATTTTGAATATAATGTATTAATTTTGATTATAAATGTTCACCCACACATACCCACTGGTGGTAATATTCTGTTTACCTTCTCATTTGTATTTTTTTGGGAGGGACTAATGCATTTTGATAAGTCATTAGGATACATGGCTGGAAAATTCTCATTTTGGAATAGAATAGTTTTAAGCAACATTAAATTTTAATTAGATCCCCTCCCTGCATTTCATTATGAGGTTATTCTGTAATTACTCAGCAGGTGCTGGTGTTTACTAATGCAGAAGTGACAGCACATAGTACTCCTAAATTATTGCCAATTCACTGGAAAAGACAATTAGAAAATGGGGAGGAGATAAAGGCATTGTTTAAAGTGCCACAGGGGAACACACAGCCTCGGAATATTCTCCTCATTGTCCTATCACCAGCTTTTCTGTGTCCACCCAGGCCAACACGGTGGCATGTGGACCTTGTCTCCCACGGGTCGAGGAGCCAACATACAGCTCTATGCAACTTCCACATTTCTCACAGAACCCTTTTCTTGCAAGGGTGGGTATGAAGTGGAGTCATTAGAGGGCCCATAGCTCCTAATTGCTCTGATGTATACATGTTATGTGGGGAGAAAATAAACCTTCATGTAACTGCCACAAATTGAGGTTCCTGAGAAGCTTTATGCTTCTTAATGGTATTTTGTTTCCCTTTAATTGAGGTACAGATATTATTATATTATGACCAGAAAATAGAATGGAATAAGAAAGCTTCATCAAATGTACCCTGAATCTTAAAACATGGCAGGGATGTCAGGATTGTAAGTTTCATATATGAGCATGCTAGAATTTTTTTAAATTTCTTTTATGCAAACCTCATAGGCTTGCTGTAAATGTGCTTTCCTGACCCCTTCACTTCTAATGCCCAAGACTGCCTCTGTACAGTCAAAGTGAATTGAGGCAACTATTTTGATTTTTCTTTTTCTTTTCTTTTCTTTCTTTCTTTCTTTTTTATTTTTTTGAGACAGGGTTTTGCTCTGTAGTTTGAGCTTGTCCTGAACTCACCGTGTAGCCCAGGCTGGCCTCAAACTCACAGCAATCCTCCAGCCTCAGCCTCCTGAGTGCTGAGTTTACATGCATGTGCCATCATGCCCAGTTTATGTGGAGCTGGGCAATCACACTTAGGGTCTTGTGTTTGCTGGGCAAGAGGCAACCATTTTGATAATTTAGGTGAAAGTGTTTAAATTAAGACCTCTGAGTAATGGGTCTGTTTGTGTTGTGTTATGGTGTGTGTGTGTGTGTGTGTGTGTGTGTTGTGGGGTGTGTGTGTGTGTGTGTGTGTGTGCACGTGCTGGCATCAAGGATTGCTTCAACATGATAAATCATCTTTCTGCACTAGAGTAATGCCAGCAGTCATTCTTTTCATGCCCCCAAATAATTCTTTTTGTTAGTATGATGGACATGTGATACACAGTAATTCCACTCACCTTGGGGAATCGAAACATAAACATGTCACATCTTAATCACCTTTCCTTCCCTTCCCTTTCCATAGGGTTGTCCCCCTTTCTTCAAATCCCTTTTCTCTTTTCACAAAACCTAACTCTGTTTCCTACTTTCACTTTTACTTGGTTCTTTTACTTAAGCATTGGATTTCTCATACTAGATAAACCATATGATATTTCACTTTTCGTGTCCATGACAGGCATTCTGGCCTGGTTCCTGATCTTAGAGGGGAGGCAGTTGGGTTCTCTCCCTGATGTGAAAGGTTGACTGTGGGTGAGTTGTACCTGTGTTAGTTTGGTAGGGCTAGAGTAACAAAGTCCCACAGAGTGAGCAGCTTAATTTATTTCTCAACACTCTATATCCTGAAAGTTGAATATCAAGACAGGTGCATTTTTTTTTCTTGAAACTTTGATCCTCTTTGCTGGTCTTGCAGAGTTCTGGTCAACTTCTCGCTGTGCACTTACATGGTTTTTCCTTTCCGAGAAACCATCCTAGTGCTACACTGTGTGTCATAAGTATGGCAGTCAGATTGGATAAGGCCCCTTCTCATGGCCTTGTTTTAACTTAATGGCTTATTTAAAGTCTTATCTGTAAATATAGTCACACTCTTAGTTTCTAGAGATTAAGGCCTCACATGAATCTAGCCAGGTGGATACAGTTCACTGAAGTACCTTATATTAGATTAAAGAAGTTCTATTCTATTTCACTTTGCTGCAATTTTTGAAAGGATGTTGAAAATCGTCAAGTAATTTGTTTTTCATAATTTGACAGGATCATGCCAGTTTTCTTCTTTAGATGTTTGTCATGTGGATTATATGGCTTTTTGCATATTGAATCAGTATATTCTTTTTACATGCATATTGCTGGATTCAATTTGCTAACTTTTTGTTGAATATTTTTCAAAAACATTCACAGGTATATTGTTCTCTTGTAATGTCTTTGTTTGGTTTCAGTATTGGAATGGTGCTGCTGGTGTTGTAAATGAATTGCCAAGTATTCCATCTTCTAATTTCTGGAAAAAGCTATGTAGAAATTGTATTCTCTTTTCATTGTGGGTAAAATGCAGCCGATGAGGCTAGAGGTTTCTTTTCTTTTCTTTTTTTTTAGAACATTTTCGAATGCTATTTTGATGTATTTGCAGATCATTTATTTCACCTCGAGGGAGTTTTGATAGTTTGTGGTTTTTGCAAAAGTGCTCCATTTCATCTACGCCATTGAGTCTACGTGTGCAGAATTGTTTGCCAGTCCTTTTATTCCTTTTTAATTTCTCCAGAGTCTGTAATGATTATCACCTGTTTCTTTCCTGATATTCATAACTCAGGACTTCTCTGTTGTCAGTCTTGCTTCACGTGTACCCGTTTTAATGATATTTTTGTTAGTGTTGCTAGAGACATCAATTTTATTGATCTTTTGAAAGAACAAACATATGTTTCATTGATTTCTCTCCATTATTTTTCTAATTTCAATGTCATTGATTGCTGTTTTTGTCTTTACTATCCCCTTTCTTGTACTTGCATTGGATTTTGTTCCAGATGGAATTTTGGATTGCTAACTTAAGACCTTCTTTTTAAATATTGGCATTTAGTGCTTTATAGTTTCCTCCAAGCACTGCTTTAATTCCACCCAGAAAATTTTGATATGGTGTGTTTTTAGTTTCGTTGAAAATATTATCTAATTTCCCTTGATTATTTCTCTTTGAGGACTATTTAAAAGGACATTGTTTCATTTATAAGTGTTTGCAATATTTCTTATTATCTTCTTGTTATTGATTTCTAGCTTAATTCCATTACGATCAGAGAACTTACCTGGATGATTTGATTCTTTGAAATTTTTTGAAGTTCGTATATATAATCTATATATATATATATATATATATATATATATAACCAGTATATAATCTGCTGTGGAGAATGTTACATAAGTATTTAAGAGGAATGAATAATCTACTTGTGGATGGAATGTTCCATAAATATCAGTTATATTAGTTTGGTTGATGGTGTTCTTCAGTTCTGCGTCCTTGCTAACATTTTGTCTACCTGTTCTACTAATTAGTGAAAGAATAGTGTAAAAATCTCCAATTATAAGTTTGAATGAATCTATTTCTTGCTTTAGTTCTTTCAGCTTTTACTTCATGGAACTTTGCTGTTATGTGCATACACATTTAGGATTCTTATGTGTTCTTAGTGAATTGACCCTTTTACCGTTATGAAATGTCTGTCTGTATTTCTGGTAATTTTCCTTGTTCCAAAGTTTACTTTGTCTGTTATTATTAATATGGTCAGGTCAGCATTAGCGTTTGCATGGCATATTCATTTCATTATTTTACTTTAGCTTACCTATATCATTATAGTTGAGGTGAATTTACTGTAGATGCATATAATTTCATGTTCTTATTCATCTCTAAATCCATTTATATCTCATTCTGATTTCTGTGTTTTAATCAATATATGTGCAGCATTTACATTAATTTAGTGTTTGCATTTAATTTTTGCTATGTTTGGGTTTGGGCCTGCTACTTTATTATTTGTGTCCTGATTTTCCCCCCTGGGTTTTGTATTCTCTCTCTACTTACCTATTGAAGCACTAGAGATTTAGTCATAAGTTATGTTCCCAGCCCTTCTTAGAAGTTTTTACAATTTTGAGCAACGTCTTACTAAATTGCTCAGGCTAGGCTGGAACATGCAATCATCCTCCCTCAGCCTCACAGGGTGCTGGGATGATAGGCGTGTGCTACTAGAGTTATTTGAACAAATTTTAGTATTGTATTTAGTTTTATCCATTTTGTCTTTGATTTGTGTATGTGTGTGTGGGTGATTGATTCTATTTTTTTTGTACAAGGGTTAAGAGTATCCTTTCTCCATACTTACCATACTGGCAGAGGAAACACCAAGATCAAGAGGTATCTATTATCCAAAATGCTTAAGATGAAAGTATTTGGAATTTCTTTTTGATTTTGGAATATTGCATATACATAAATGAGGCATTTTAGAATGAAAACTAAGACCAAAAATTAAATTATTTATGTTTCATATACTCCTTATATATATAATGTGAATATAATTCTATACAATGTTTTTAGTGTGCCTACTTTTTGACTGTGACCTGTCACATGAGGTCAGGAGTGGAATTACATTAATTGATTTGCATATGTTGAACCGGCCTTGCATTCCTGAGATGAAACCATTTTGACTGTTATCTTTTCAATACTTTATTGCATTCTGTTTGCAAGTATATTATTGGGGATTTTGCATCTAGATTCATTAAGGAAATTGACCTGTAGCTTTCTTTCTTTGTTAGGGCTTTGTCTGGTTTGGGGATCAAGATGATACCTAATTCCATGAAGGAGCTGGGTATGTTCTCATTTGTTTGATTTCATGGAGGAGTTTAAAGAGCATTGGCAATAATTCTTCCCTAAAGTTCTGATAAAATTCTGCAGTGAATTCATCAGGTCCTGGGCTTTTCTCTATTGGTAGATCCAATGTTACTAACTCAATTTCATCCTGTTTATTCAGGATTTTATATCTTCTTGTCTCAGTTTTGGTATATTGTATGTATGTGTTAAGGAACCTATTTATTTTTTTCTGAGTTCATGAATTTATTGATATATTTTCTTATAATCCTCTGTATTTCAACAGTGACTGTTGTGATTTTCCCTTTTTCATTTCTAAGTACACTAATGTGGATTTCTTCTTCTCTTTCTTTGGCTAGTTTGGCTAGTGGCTTATCAGTCTTACTTATCCTTTCAAAAAACAAGTCTTCGATTCATTGATCTTATGTATTTTTTTTAGTTTCAACTTCATTAATCTCCTCTCTGATTCTTATATTTTCCTTCCTTCTACTGACTTTGGCTGATATTATTTATTTGAGACCTATCTGTTTTTTTTTTTTAATATGTGCACTCATAGCTATATGTTTCCCTCTTAGTACTGCTTTCATTGTGTCCCACTAATTCTGGTATGATGCGCTTCCATTTTCATTTGACTTTAGGAAGTTTTCAACTTCTCTCTTGGTTTCTTCTGTGGTCTACTGCTTGTTAATAATGTATTAATGTAATCCCCATGTATTTGCATGATTTCTGTAGTTACTTTTGCTATTGATTTCAAGTTTTAATCCACTGGGATCTGAAAGTATGCAGGGAATGATTTCACATCTTTTGTATTTATTTAAGCATGTCTTGTGTCCAAGGATATGGTCTGTTTTTAAAAGAAAGTCCCATGAGCTGCCAAGAAAAAGGTGTATTCTGTTGATGTTATATAGAATAGCTTGCAGATAGATACCTATTAAGTCCATTTGTGCCATGGTGTGATTTAGTTCTCATGTTTCTTTGTTGAGTTTTTGTCCAGCTGGCCTGTCACTTTGTGAGAGTGGTTATTGAAGTTCCTATTATGATTACTAAAGCTTATTTGGCCTTTCATGTTCAGCAGTTTCTAATTTATATAACTGAGTCCACCCTCATTGGGTGCATATATGTTTATAATTGTGAACTCTTCCTGTTGGATTGTTCTCTTTACCGGTATATAGTGTCCATCTTTGCTTCTTATCTGTTTTGGTTTAAAGTCTGAAAAGTCTGAGAATAATATGGCTACTCCTGCTTGTTCTCGGCTCCAGTAGTATGTAGTATTAGTTTCTATCCTTTTACATCTGTCTGTGTACTTCTTTGTGGGTGAAGTGTGTCTCTGACAGAGAACAAACAATTGTGTTTTGTTTTTTGACCCACTCTGCCAATCAGTATCTTTTGATTGCTGAGTTAATAACATTAGCATTGAGAGCAATTATTGTAAGGTTTTACTGAACCATGTGATTGTCCTGTTCTAGTGTTGATTCTTTGCTTTTTCTTTCTGTTAAACTTTCTCTTTAGATGTTTTCTTTCCTCTATGCTCTTTGGTGCTGTTTGTCTTTCTAAGATTCTAAGATCCCTTCAAGTATTTTCTGCAACTCTTGGCTCATGGTTGTAAATTTCTTTAGGATTTATCATCATGAAAAACGTTTACTTCAATTTTCAGGAGTAGGTTTGCTAGATACAACAGCCCAGATTGATGCTTGCTTTCTTTTAAAGCTTGAAATATTTCACTCCAGGCTCTCCTGGCCTCTAAGGTTTGCATTGAGAAATCTGTGATAGTTCAAAATTGCCTCTGCTATGTCACTTTCTAGTATGGCTACTGAGGGCTGCTTCTCCTGAGCCAGTCTTTTGAGCTGCAGGGAGGACTCTTCAAGAGGGAGCTGCCATCATGTTTGCAGAACTTGTAGACTGTTTTTTGGAGACTGAGGCTAACAGCTGCTGTCAGTTTCCATTGCTCCAGGCTCCCCTCAGACTGTGACTGCCAGAACCTCATGGCCCTTTCCAGTTGGCCTGGAGTGGCTTCCCAGGTTGGCATGTTTTTCAGCCTCTTATGCATCTGTATTAGTTACTTTTTCATTGCTGTGACTCAATACCTGACATCCACCAATTTAGAGGAGGAAAAGTTTAATTTAGGTCATAGTTTCATAAGGTCACAGTCCATTCAGGAATGCCTAGCTACAGTGGAAGTACATAGAAGAGGCAGAGATGGAGGCAGCTCCTTGACATCACAAACAAGAAGCACAAGTCAAGGCGAGTTGAGACTAGTCTTTCAAGGAAGACAGGAAGCAGGTTATATATCATTCCAGGTCTCATCCCAGTGATCATCCCCTCCTGGGTCCAAGTGTGGAAGGTGTGGTAAGCCCCCATTACATTCCTATAAATCAACTTACATGCCTGTAATCCAATTTACACACCTGTAATCCACCCCTCCAGACTAGGCCCCAATCTCCCAACAGCACATGGTTCCATAGATGATCTATAACATCTAAATACATGAGACTTTTAGGGGACATTCTATATCCAAACCACAACAGCATCTGTGGGTTTTCAATTTTCCCATGGTCTACTTTGAATTCCTGTGGCTCTTCTGCCTCTCCAAGCTAAGTCATGAAAGTAATTTTTAACTACATCGTGACTTTTTGGATGAGCAGTGAGAAGTCATTAAATAAGACTCCTACTAGGCTGCTGTCTTGCCTAAAAGTCCTTTCCATATATTCTTTCTAGGTTTTATATTTCTACCAAGTGAGTGATACAGAATTGACTGAGCTTGTTTATTTTTAACTGTAATTGAAAAATCTCATAGTAACTGGTTAGTTCAATAGATCACATTATTCTAAATCCAAACCACAATGACCAACAATGAGCTCACTGAGAAAGAGGTCAGAAGAATAATCCCATTGTTAGTAGCCCAGCAAAAAATATTAAGTACCTAGGAATAATCCTAACTAAGAAAGTGAAGGACCTATATAAAGAAAATGACATTACACTGAAGAAAGAAGTTGTAGACCATGTCAGAAAATGAAAAAAAATCCCCTGTTCTTGGATAGGCAGAATCAATATAGTCAAAATGACTATACTGCCAAAACTGATATACAGATTCAATGCAATTCCTATCAAAATACTAATAATGTTTTTCATATAACTTGAAAAAATAATTCTTAAATTCATATGGAACCAAAGGAGACCTAGAGTAGCCAAAGCAATCTTAAGTAGCAAGACTAAGGCAGGAGGCATTACAATTCTAGACATCAAGTTATACTATAAAGCAACAATTGTAAAAACCATATAGTACTGGCAGAAAAACATACAGGTAGAACAGTGGAATAAAATTGAGGATGCAAATACAAACTCAAATACCCTTAGCTACCTAATTTTTGATAAAGGAGCCAAAAGCATACACTGGATAAAGGATGCTTCTTCAACACTTGATGCTGGGAAAATTGGGCATCCACATGCAGAAGAATGAATTTAGATGCACACCTGTCACTATGCACCAAAATTAAAGTGAATCAAAGACCTAGATATTAAAACTGAAACACTGAACCTCCTGGTACACATATTAAGCAAATATATAAAAGACATAGGTGTAGGCAAAGACTTTCTTACTAAGACACCAAAAGGAAAAGAAATAGCCCCCAGAATTAACAAATGGGATTATGTTAAGTTAAAAAGTTTCTGCATGGCAAAGGAAATTATCAACAGTGTAAAAAGAGAACCGACAATTGGGAAAAAATACTCACCACCAATACCTCTGATAGGATGCTCATAATCAGAATATACTGGGAACTGAAGAAAAGGAAGCCCCTCAAAATCAAAGACCCTATTGAAAAATAGGGAAAAGAAATGAATGGGCAGTTCTCAGATGAAGAAGTTCAAATGGCCAATGAATACATGAGAAGATGTTCAACATCCTTGGCCATAAGAGAAATGCAAATCAATACATCACTAAGATACCATCTAACTCCAGAGAGATTGGCCTATATCAAGAATACACACAGCAGTCAGTGCTAATGAGGCTGTGGGGAAAAAGGAACCCTCCTGCACTGCTGGTGGGAATGTAAACTGGTACAACCACTATGGAAAGCAGTATGGAGGTTTCTCAAAAGATTGGAAATAAATATCCCCTTTGATCCAGTGGTACCTCTTCTGGGAATTTTCCCAAAAGCATTAAAATTATATATAACAGAGGTTCATGCATACCCATGTTCATAGCAGCACAACTAACATTATCTACAATATGGAAGACAACAAAATACCCATCAAGAGACCAATGGATATAGAAATTGTGGTATTTATACTCAAGGGAATAATACTCATATAAAAAGACAGGTAGATTGGAGGTTTTTGTAGGTACAGGGAGACAACTTGAGACCATCATGCTTTGTGAAGTGAGTCAGAAGCAGAAGGTGAAACATCAAATGGTTTCTCTGATATGAATAACCCAGATCTCAGTTTATCCATAGAACTTAAATGGGGGAATAATGGAAACTGGAGGGGAGGAGGAGGGAGTGGGGGGGTTGAAAAGAAAGAAGGGAAGGATTTATAAGTTTGCCACAATATGTATATACACAAAATACTCAGGATCAATGTAAACTTTATGTATTGCACTTATACATATCAATAAAATGGGAAAAAATAAACTTGTGGTAATTTGCTTTCCTTATCCCATATCCTTTCTACTTTTTAATAGTAGACTAAAATTTTGCTTATCTGTTAAAGGAATTTTTGGGACCCAGTGAAAACATGTAGCTTTTTTTTTTTTTTTTTTTTGAGATGAGGTCTTTCTGTTTTGTCTTGACTGGCCTTGAATTCGTGATTTTCCTGTCTCAGCCTCCCAAATGCCTTGGAGTACGAGTTTGTAACACTACATCTGGTTGTAGGAGACATTTGGGGAGAGTCAAGTCTTGGTTGTCAGCAGGCAGGCTTTTTTGGAATCCTGTCACTGTTCCCAATATACCTAGTAAGACCATGCTATGGTTTGGATCTAGAGTGTCTCCCAAAAGCCTCGTGTATTTGGAATTGTGTGATATTGGGAAGTAGGCCCTGGCTGGAAGGGGCAGATGGTTGGGGTTTGACCTGAAAGGATTGTGTCAGCTTGTTGAGATTGGGAGTTGCCCAGAGTAGAGCTTTCAGGTTTGTATTACTGATTTGTGGGCCACGAAGTGAGGGAGGCGCTCCCATCCTGGTGTAGTGTACCCAACTGGCAGCTGAAAAAACATTATTCTGCCTCTTCCTAGAAAAGCTCTTGCCTTTCCTTTGTCTCCAGACATTGGCTTGCTCTTGCTTTCACTCGGTTTCTGTCTGCAGTGCTGTGAGCAGTTTGTGAACCCCTCTCCAGCCTTAGCCATGTGCTTCCACGTTGCTGACTGCCACATGAATGGACAACGTGAGACCTTCTGAAACTGAGCTAAATAAATCTTTCCTCCCTTCAATTGTGCATGTGGGATATTCTGTGCCGGCAACAAGAAAGTAAGGCAGTCCAATTATATCTGTTATTGTGTAATAACTGGAGATTTTCACTGATTGAAGAAGAAATGGGCAGGCTCAAAGGGCAGGCCAGCCAAATGACAGGATACTAGTTTTTAGGTACAGTTTCATGCTGGAGTTAGCTGGCACTCTTCTTTCCTTCTTTCAGCTGTCTCTCCATTGACAAAAACCCATGATATTCAAGGAGAGCCTATGTACCTCTTTTGCACCCAGGACCTTCGAATTGTGATGTGGCCCTACCCTTTTCTTATTTTGGTCTTGCCAAGTTGCTAAGCTGCCCAGGCTTCCTGCTCAGTCTCACAGAGTGCTGGGATCAAGGATATGTACCCTGTTGCCCAGCAGACTGCTTGGCCCTCATGCAAACAGGTACGGGGAACAGCTTAACCAACCTGGACATAGTGAGGCAGCTGAGAAGCCATGAAGAAGGTGGCTGCAGAATCAAGTGCCCACTAGGCTTTGAATTTTAGACTTGTGGTTTTTACTTGAGAGACAGTCAGTAGCTGCTTCTGTAAGTCTCTGTTTTCTAGTCTGTAAAGCAGGATAATATTTACCCACTTTCCTTTCTAAGTAATTGTGGAGACTAACTTAAATCTGAGGAAGAAAATGGCTGGTATTGCTGACGGCACTCAACCAATGTTAATTTTTCATTACTCTTTGATTGTGTGGGAGTGTCAAACTGTCACTGCTCCCCTTGAATCCTCTCTCCAGTGGGGTAAAAACAAGCCTAAATTCATGAGAGGTCTCGTGGCACTGAAAATCTTGACCTTTCTTGGATTGAAGAGTCATCACATTTATTATGCTAAAATAAATTAGTTCCTTAAGTCAAATATTATCAGAGATAACAATGTTCTTTTTTTAAAGCAACTACTTTGAGATTCAGAACAACTTCCAATTGTGAATTTCTTTCTTTAAAACAAGGGGTTCATGTAAACAAATGCTAATATTTCAGGAAAATTCTTGGAGAGACTAATTGACACATGTAAATGCTGTGGTTCAATTTGCATTTAAAGAGGCATTCTAAATATTTTCTTCTAAATGGGCTTCATTTCTGTCTTGTAAAACTAAAAATTGATTTCTTCTTTTTAGTAAAACCAGTGCCTGCTCAGGTTCATGGTTAAGAGATGTGGTGCAGCTGTTCCTTTATTTCTCCCACTCAGTGGAAATAGGCTTACCAGAGCAAGGCGGAAGTGAACAATAGAAATAATGTATTTTTAAAAAAAGTACTTCTGCAAAGGATTGATCAGTGATTTAACAAAGATTGACATCAGCATGACATTCTCTCCATAAATGCACAAGGCCACACACAAAAATCTTTCCTATTAACAGGCACAGTCAATCTTCATCTCCTGTTTCTCCTAGGGACCAGAGTGACCCTCTTAAAATACACTGCAGGATGGAGTTTTCTTTCTTTCTTTCTTTCTTTCTTTCTTTCTTTCTTTCTTTCTTTCCTTTCCTTTCCTTTTTTTTTTTTTTGCCTTTTCTTTTTCTTCCACGAGATAGGAAATTTCTCGAAAAGGCCTCAAGAAATGCAGATTTAGGAAGTGAAATTTTTGTCTGAAATAATTTGGTGGTGGGGAGGTGTTATACCAGAAATAAAAACCAAGGCTGCCCTAGCACTGAACTATATCCCAATCCCTTGATATACTTTATTTTGAGATAGGATCTTGCTAAATTGCACAGGCAGGACTCAAATTTATTGTCTTCCTGCCTCAGCCTTCTAGAGTACTAGGGTTATAGGCCCGTACCATCACCCTGCCTGGCTTTGAAATTTATTAGTAAAGTAACTCTTGAACAAGTGTTTGGTACATGTTTTCAGGACAGGCTCCTGAGAGGGCAGAACCACATTATAGAGCTTGAAATGTATTGACATCTATTAGTTTAGTCTAATATATATATTTTTGAGACAGGGTCTTGCGCTGTGGTCCAGGCTGGTCCTGAATTCACTTCAGAGCCCAGGCTGGCCTTGGACTCAAGGCAATCCTCCTGTCTCAGCCTCCCTAGTGCTGGGATTACAGGCGTGCGCCACCACGCCCAGCTTATGTGGTGCTGGGGAATCAAACTCCGGTACTTAGCGCTTGGCTTAGCGCTTGCTCAAGCGCTTTAACCGCTGAGCCATTCCTCCAGCCCAGTTTAGTCTAATTTTGAGTTTTACTCAAAACTGAAATTTTCTGCTCCTGACTTGGTCCATAAAGACCATGAGTATGTTCCAGCTCTGTTCTCTTTCTGGCTGAATGAAGTGACATGGCTCCGGAGGTGACTGCAAAAGCCACATGTTGAAGACAGTGCCTCTACCAGCTTGTGTAACGCTTAATCTATCCTAGCTAATAGAAGCCCCCTTCATATGACATTTGCATATACTTTCATTTATAGCCTACATGTTTAGCGTAGTGCTCCGTTAAGCATCTGGGGTAGCTCTCAGTTCCCACCCATCCCCTTCTTGGGCGATTTGACCTGTAGGTGGTTGTGCAGGGGTGTCGAAGTTGTTCTTAGAATGTCTGACATTCCCGTCTACTCGATTACCTGAGGACCTTTCTTTTCTAAAATCGTTACAGGTCATTCAACCACTCATTCATTTAACTATTAATGAGCAAATCATCTAGTTATTATCTGCCCTCAAAGTATTCCAGACATGAGAGAGAGTTTATAAGATGAATAAAGTACAAGACAATGGCTGATGCGTGTGAAGAGCAAGGTGGGAAGACAGGGGAAGGGTCCGGCATGGAGCCAGGACAGCAGCTGCTTCCTCTCACCCCCTTCTTTAAAATTCTGATTTATTGAAAGTCCATTTCTCTAAACATTTCATGATGCCCCGACTTGTCATTTGCTCCTGTAGTCTCCTTCCTGTCTTCTCATCACTTTAAGCCCCTTTAGACGTTAGGACAGTTTTGTCTGAGGAGCTTTAACTTGGAAGTCACTCTCATCCCTCGGGTTGAATGTTTTTCATGTACTATCTGTGGCATTTGTATTTCTTCTTCTGTGTTTTTTTTTTGTTTTTCTTTTTGGTGCTGAGGATTGACTCCAGCTGAGTACATGCTCTACCACCAAGCTCCCTCCCCAGCCCTTTCTTGAGCTTTTCATTGAAATTTCTTATGGACTTCTTTATTGTTTTTTTTTAAATTCATATATTTATAATCTTAGCATGTGACAAGTATTACTCTGATTTTTAGTGTGTATGTTACAAATATTTTTTTCCAGCCTGCATTATTTTATCTTTTGAGAAGTATGTATGCAAGTTATATTACCTTGTGTTTCCTAAAACATGCCAACACAAATATTTTTTGTATATTATCAGCCTATAAAAATAAAAGGGCACAGATTATATAAGAAAAAAGCCACCCTTTAAAAAACTTTCCCTTGCACATGGTCATTTCTTTTCCTTGGGGAAGAAATGCTGCCTCTATCAGTTTGCTGATTGCCCTGGCTTCTTTAATTTCCCACATACTTGTATTTAAATGCATATATATAATGTAAAATGGGATCATGTTGTGTTTATTATTCTATGGCTTACTCTTTCTCATGAGTGTACTTTTAGGGAACTTTCTATGTTATGTATGTAGCGGTACCTAGAAACTTGCTGTATGGTACTCTATGTTATGATAAAGTAGAATTTATTTAGCCCTGTTGTCTCTATAGACACTTGTATTGTTTTCAGTGATTTTCATTAGAATTGATAAGGTGTCAAAATTCTCATTCTGTTTTAGAAATATGTGGAAACATCTTTGCATTTTTGGCCTTGGTGGATAATCTAACCTTAAAAAAATTTAAGTCAGGCATGTTGATACACACTTGATATCCCAGTACTCTGGAAGACTTAGACATGAGGATCACAAGATTGAGCCCAGCCTGGGCAATTCAGTAATTTAGCAAAATACTGTCTCAACAAAACAAAATAAACAAAATAAACAAAATAAAACAAAATGGCCGGGAATGTAGCTCAGTGAAAAGACAGTGGGTTCAATCGCCACTATTAAAAAAAAAAAAGAGATCAGGTGGATTAAAAGAAAGTGCTAGTTATTGTTTCAATGTAGAATTCACCAACTCCTAGTGAGATTGAATATTTTCTGTATTTTTTGACATTTGTATTTTTATCCTAGAGTATTACTTTTTTGAAATATTAAACTGCGTTATATGCTGTAAATATTTTCTCATTTGTTCTTTCAATTTTGCTCATAGTGTCTTCCGTGGTTAATTTTTAAAAAACTTCATGAGGCAAGTTTTTTTTTTTTCCTTCACTACCAGCTGAAAATCCTTCCTTATCACAAACTTGCGTATATATCCTACTAGTTTTCTTCTGCTTAAGAATGTACAGAGGAGCAGAGACAGGTGAGGTTCAGTGAACTCTTCCTTTTCCGCTGGAGTACCCACCCAACTTTGCAACTCAGCCTTTCTCACAAGTGTCTGTGGCCATGTTCTTTGTTGAGTTCTGGTCATTGAGGTGTGGACGGAGGGGAACTGCCACCTTCTGTTCATACTCTTTTCTCTGATGCTTGGCTGTAATGGATATAATCCACCGACTCCTTTTTCTCCCTCCTCCTTTGCTCCAAAAAAAGACAATTATGAGTCAAAGGTGGTGAAACCACAATCTGGAAGGCACTTGAATCTGAATCACCTTTGGAGAAGAGTTACTCAATCAGGGACATTCAGCCTGACTTTAACGAGTTGGAAGTCATTGAGGTTTTGGAATTTGTCTGTAATAGTGGCTGGCTAATTTAATTAATTTATGTGCATTTATGTTTCCAATATTTTCATCTTTGATATCACTGATAACTTATTTTTATATTTGATATGAGATAAAGATCTAGTTCAGTTTTCCCTAAAATGTATAGCCAATTTTTAAGGATAATTTGTCTTTTATCTATATAAAATGCAACCTTGATCAACTATTTGTTTGGATCATACACAATTACCAAACTTCAAGTAATTTGGCCCCTGAAAAATAGCAGTTTCACTTCAGTCAACATGATATTAAACTATTTTATACTTTTAGAGTATTTATTGGTTTTCTATTTTCATTTGTTTGTCAGTAGCATACTGTTTGAATTACTGTACTGTAACCTAGTAGTATATTCACATAGCAGGTAGGACAATACAAACTTTGGAACTAGTTGTTCATGTCTATGAAAGAATCGTGTTGACATTTTGAGGGAAATTGCACTAAATTTGTATAAATTAATTGCACATAGAATCGATATCTCTATATTTGTGGGTGTGGTCACAAACAAGCAAGATAAAACTTGAACAAAAGTAATTGCATTGCTCAGTTAAAAATGCACAGAACAGAAGCGATAACATGCACTCTGTGGAAAAGGGCAAGGAAATAAAAATTCATATTCATACTTGTTTCAAAACACAAAAAGAGCCTCTAGAGGAAGGTAGTAAAGGTGGTTACCTGGTGGAGTGGTGATGGGAACTGGGATAAGTACTATACTTTTATCTTTTGATGTATTGCTTGCATCTTATATCATGTGGATGTATGACCTTTGGAAAAGTTAAGTAAAAAAATCAAGAAATGCACCAAAAGCATGTGCTAATGATCCTGAAGTACAAAAAGAAAATAAAGAGAGAGAGAGAGAGATGAAGATAATAATTATATTTTACCTAAGAGATACTCTGGCTGTTAGTTTCACTGAAGAGATAAGCGTCATTTTTGGGAACTAATGCCTTTTTCGTTATATTGTTCTGTTTGCAGAAATAACAGATGAGCCAGCAACAGCAGCATCAGACATGAATTTCCCTTGTTGGTTCCACTTTATTCAGAGAGCTTTTCTAGGTAGATAGTGAATTCTTTTCAGGTGACGAGTCTTGGTGCACATCAAATTATTTTAGCAAAGCCTCTGTTTTAATGCAAAATAGTTCAGCCTTGTCTTCATAATTCAAGTTGGACCGATTAACTGTCTCTTAATAATTTTAAGGCAGATTGGTTCCAGAGCTGATCAGAAATAACAAGTGACTCTCCCATTGCTCCTTTATTCATCAGAATAATTAAATTTGTTAATAAATGTAAAGTGTAGAATTGCAAATACTGAACAGCCTCAGCTGCATTGGCCTGGCCCATTCATTAATGTTAACTGTTAAGAGTCATTCTTACGTGACTCTTATGAATTACCTTTTGAATTCATATTGTGACAGTTGACAGAGACCTTGCTTGTACATTTTTAAGGCAGAGCTTTATCATGATCGTCATCATTTTAAAAAGTATCACTATCAAAATCTTATTCATTATGAACTGTACCAAGAGAGTTTACATAAATTCAGCCATCACAGTCTGGTAATTTACAATGAGATTTATCTTTCAAGCGAAGGTACACCAAGCAGATTCAATAACAACTGGAAGTCCTCTGTGAGGGACAGCTGCACAAATGCATGGCATTATCATTTTTTGGGGGCGTGCTTTGTAATATAAAAATATAGAAAATGACTTATAGGAGGAAAGAGTAGTTCGGATTGGGGAAGATGGGTTGAAGTAGTTTTAATAAGCATAATCAGCTTTCAGCGAGGTAAAAAGGCCCTACGGAGGCTCAGGTTATTAACTGGTACTCACCACCCACCTGGTCACGATGCCTCTAATGAGAGTAAGCACTAATGGCTCAAGGAACTATGAGTCAAATTATGAAGTTTTATTAAAATGTTTCTCCACTTGTCTTCAATTATTTAGATCCAATCTAATTTTCCTTCAAAATTAATGTCTTGAGCTCCAGCTAATTTACATGACTGAACATTTAAAAATAGATGTCCTCTCTACCTGCACGTAACATTGCTGGGAGAGAGCACGGTACGTTTCCACGACCATTTTTCTACACTCGTTAAAATAATGTGCAATGGAAAGAACATAGCTGGAGCTTTGTCCCTGAACACTGAGATTAAAAGAAGAACTAAATTGCCTTCTTCTCTGCTCCCCGCCCCTCCCTCTCTCTGCCTCCCCTCTAGCAGCTGCAGCAAGCTCCCTTTCACTCACATCCGAACTCCTTGGCATGTGGACACAAACAACGCAAAGGCCCAAGGTCAAAGTCCAACAGGATAAAGCACTCGAGAGTAACAAGGCAGGTTCTGCTTCATGGCTAATTATTGTAGAACTGTCCCGTGCACTGGATGCCAGGGGCCTTTCGAGAAGTAAACCTGAGACTTGGACCTCTGGGATTGACTTTGCCTCAGTGTACTGCCCCTGGATTTCATTGCTTTGCTCAGGCACCAGGCGCAGCTAGTGCAAAAGTGTGTATGTGAAATAGCTTGCTGCTCCTCCCGGCTGGGGTTCTGTGGACACAGAGCCACCCTGAGGTCTCCTGACTGTCTAGACTTCTCCCTCCCCTTCTTTTGTCATTTCTCATCTCCGTGTATTTGATCTTTCCCTCTCTGTCTTTATTTTCCTGTACAAATGTACCTTTATTTCCAGGTCTAATTCGCGTATCATCTTACTCTGGGGAAAACAACAACCACAACCACAACCACAACAACCACATTTAATAGAATCAGCACTTACGAAGTTAATAACTTGTCAGTGGGAGCCACCCAGTTTAAAGTGGTTATGGGTATTTTATGTGCTGTAACTTTTTTGAGGGGTAGGTGTTGGCCTCATTTGAAAAGACAATGCAAACATTTTGTTTTCTAAATGCCTGTACTGCTGCCACACAGTTTTCAATTGAGTAAGAGGCATAGGCCAAATGAATAATTTGAAAATATTTGGCACTGGAATGGGCAGTATGGCTTTTTTTTTTTTCTCTCAGGAGCTGGTTTTACTAATTATCCTTGGTTTAGATCTGTATGAAAATAAATATATCTTAGACTATGGAACATACTCTAGGGAGAGGCAGTCTAGAAATAGTTGGAATATGGGAAGAAGCCAAAAGAAAAGAAAAATTTTTCAAAAACTGGAGCCTCAATATTTAGCCGATTTTTTTTTTTTTTTTTTTTTTTTTTTTTTTGAGGAAGAACCATCACTGTGGACTCAATCTGGGTGCAATCATGCTTTAAATGAATGACAGGGGCCAAGGAGTTTGACCTTTGTCTCCATAGGACTCTTTGCCTACTCCAAGTCTTTGCCTTGTGTCAGTCCCTGTTACAGGCTCCCTGCAACCATGGTCCTTCAAATGTCTTCTGTCAGCCATGGCTTTCACCGCAGCCCTAGGACAGGAAGGAGCACTCCCAAGGCTTAGCATCCTGTCTTTCCCTGTAATGTGTCTGCCAGGTGGCACTTGTCTTGTGTCTTAGTTACGTTTTTGTTGCAGTGACTCAATACCCGACACCCGCAAACTTAGGAAAGGAAAGCTTTATTTTAGCTCACAGTCTCAAAGGTCACAGTCCATTCAGGGGTGGCCAGCAACAATCGAAGTACATGGCAGAGAGAGAGGTGGAGGCAGCTTCCCCAGACACACAGGAAGACAAGCTGAGGCTAGTTGAGACTAGTCCCAGTCCTCCAGGAAGGCAGGTGCAGCTTATGTATCCTTTCAGGTCTCCCCTCAGTAACCAGTCCCTCCTGCATCCAGGTGTGGCCACTACACACCGTTAATCCTAAATTAACTGTAATCCACACCTCCAGAACAGACCCCAATCCACCAACATCACATGGTTCCAGTAAAATACATGAGATTTTTGGGGGACACTCCAGATCCCCTAACAACCACATCTTGTCATTGTCCTTCTAGTCAGACATTCTGGGCTTACCTTCTACTCAACTCCTGAAATCCCAGGGCTGAGATTTTGATGATATTTGTGTTTGACCTCATCTCTGACCTGGGACACAATCCCAGTATGCATGTGCCCTCTTGGAGGACAGTTCTTCGGTGAGAGTTCCTTACCTGCCACTACCCACCCAGTCTGCTGTCCACCTCCCTGCACTCTGCAGTATCTTAGTACAATCAGAGGCAAAGTTGAATAACTGTTAGGTTTGAACACATAGCAGCTAATATCAATGATTTCAATACTTCCTACAGTGAAGTTTTTTCTTTTTTTCAAACTTTGAATGAAATTTATTTTTAGTTTGATACATAGAAACCTAAAAGTTGCACATAATAATTGGGTAGCATGATGTTTTGACACGTGTTGAGCCTTACAGGTTTAGCACATACTTTTCATTAAATCTTTATCAAGAAACTTTCAAAATTACTTCTTCCAGATTTTTGACACATACAGTACATATTGTTATCTGTAGTCACTATCCTGGACAATGACACAGCAAAACTTAGTACCTATTAGTCAGTCCTCCCCATTCTCTCTTCACTCCCAACCTCCTGGTTACCCACAATCCAACTCTCACTTTCTGTGAGATCAACTTTTTGTATTCTTCATATGAATGATATCATGTGGTAGTTGCTTTCCGGGCTTGCCTTATTTCACTTAACACAGCAACCTCCAATTCCATCCATGTTGTTGCAAATGATAGGTCTTTATCCCTTCTTTCTGGTTGAATAGTATCTTGTGGTATTTATATGCCACATTCCTTTAAATGGTGATGCTTTTGATATTAATACTGTTAATTATAGGCAGTTTTGTTTTGTAATGGGAAGGTACAAAAATGGGCCTACAGTAACATAAATTTTCCTAAGTACCCATTCCTCAACCTCTTAGAAATTATCTCACAAATCATGTCAGCTCAAATCACTACTTTGTCAAGAAAGGGCTTAAACCAGCTTAAGACTGGCATACCTAATTGCTTTCTGTATATACTCATTAAATCATCAAGAATATTGTTGATTGTATTTATATGGGCAGATTGCTGTCATGAAGAGGCAACATTCATGTTTTTCTCTCTAACCTTGAACTTTATGGTTTTAATATCCAGGCTTTTAAATTTATATCAGGAAGAACTCTAGCAGGTAAATCTTCTGTCAAAGCAATGCAAGAAAACAACAAACATAAGAAAGAAAGTAAAACATTTAGTTTTCAGATAACACATTCTCCAAGAGCTCCCTGATACTTCTTTTGGTTTGCATGCGGTTGTCGGAAACGGAGGATGAAGCGTCTGAGGTTGGCAGTTGTGCAGTGGGCCCGAATTCAGTGAGTGCTTCGCCTTCAAACACGCTGTTGATGAATTATTGAAGACATTTCAGTCCGAGATAAAAATTCTAAATTCTCTTTTGTTATTTCGATTTCAGAGATTGAAAGTAATTCCTTTGGGATTTAAAACAAAAGCTACTTTGCCTTATTTAAAAATATTACTTTTTTTTCCCCATCCCCAAGCCCAAGAATCCTGTAAGTGTGTATCCTTCATTCAGCAAATGGTTTGAGCCAGCTTCCTTCCAGGTGCTTTCCCCCACCCCAGGGAGGGGAGTGACCAGGACCACAGAAAAACACATCTCTGGGAGGTTCTTTACATCAGTTTTTGAGGAATACTTGGTATTCCTTCCTTAGGATTTAAGACATGGGAGTCTCAGCCAAAGTTTCAAACAATAAAGGTGCAGAGTCTTTTTCCTTCTTTGACGTGTATTATGAATTCTATTTGATGACATTTTTTCTATCTGCTTTTTGAGGTCAACTATACAATCATGGAGCCTGTGGCATATTCAGAGAACTTGCCTGCTTCCTGTTGAAAACAACTTACACAAAGTAAAAGTGCTGTGCAAGGCTCAGACTATTGGTGACAAATAACATATTTGTGGGAGAGGAAATATGTTATTTCCTCTCCTCTGGTAAGATGTGCATTTATGAGAGCATTTGTGAAATAATTTGGTTTTCCAATACATTATCAGGAATTAGTGAGATTGGTTATGGACTTAATTATGCTTTTCTAAAAAATGTTTTTAGTCTGCTCTCAAACATTTTGAAGTGGAGCTTTATTATAGTTCCCAAATTGTAGGAAAGCGCATTGCCCTCGTTGCATGAGGGTCACAGGTGGAATGGAGCGGGGCTGAGTGAAGGCTAATGGAAAAATCCACTACTTGTGTTTGCTACTTAAATGTCATGGCTGGGTAAATGGATGTCTGTACTTCCTGGGACTCAGCTTCTACTACATTAGTCTGGCAGCAATTAGAGAGGAGAGGTTACTCTGCAAATTGGCTTGGCGAACCATGCAGTTCATCTTTTTATTGTGCAAAACAGAAAAAATTGCTTCTAATCAATCCACTTCAACTTTGAGTCTAAAAATTATTTACCATCCATCCCATCAGCTGAAAGTACTGAAGAAATGTTCTATTTGAATTAAGAGAAGGGAGGAAGTATTTGTATCAATAAACTGATTGTGATTATGGCAACATAGTCTTGCTATGGAAGCAATAGAGAGACTATGTTATTAGTGAAGTCTTCTTGCCAAATTGGTTAATGCTTTTAGTACAATTAATCTACATTTCAAATATAATTGGACTTTTATTAATTAAGTCAGACACATGCCACTTAATGACTGTAATGCTCAAAAGCAATAGGTTTGCTCCCAAATAGAACATAATTAATTTTCAACTTTTTTGTCATCTTTGTGTTTTATTCACATAATTTGATTAATCTCTGCTTTGTAACTTTCTCAGGATATAACATCTAGGGTGTTTAGATGAAAGCTTATTGTTATTATCATTATTATTGCTGTTCTGGAGATTGAACCCAGGACCTTTGCATTGAGGCGTGTCCCCAGCCCTTTCTGTTTTATTTTTTGTTTTGGGACAGGGCCTCACTAACTCACTAAGTTGCCCAGGCTAGGTTTGAACTTTGTGATCCTCCTGCCTCAGTCTCCCACAGTGCTGAGGTTGCAGTTGTGTGCCACCATGCCTGTTTTTTTTAAAAATATTTTTTTTTGGCAGAGATTTATAGAATTGATGTGAGGTACAGAGAAATTTACTAATTTCAGCAGGGGAAATGACTTTCAAAAGCAAATGAATGAATTGCATTTCTAGTTAATAATGAATTTGAGATAGTGCAAATTAGAGAGTAGGTGAGTAGACCCTGTGGGTTATGCCTTTACCCAGCCACTTTCATTAAGTATAAAGCCTAAGACCTGCAGCCCTGAGAAGAGCAGGGTTTGGGGGAGAGTAGGTAGGTGGTGATCTGCTGCAAGTAGTTTATGAAATTCAGGCAGTTGGTACTGGGAATTAGAATTTTGTAGCTTGGAAACCTCGGCTTCATTTGAGAAAAAGGCACTTTCGTTGCAGATCCAAATCAGGCCAATATTTTGTTTTATTAAAAAACAAAGGTTTCTTATGCAGCTGAAGTCCAAATTTCTGAAAAACAACAAAAAAATCTTACCAGAGAACAAAGAATTTGTCTAAACCATTTTTTAAAAATTCTAATGCTTCTCGTTGGTTAAACCCAGATCACCTAAAAAAATTAAAAAGCAAGTTCTTTTAAAGAGAAAACTCACCTCTTTGTTTAGATGACTGTTGATTACACAGTGGGGAATTAGGCAATATCTGCAGACTATGTCTCCTCTAATTTGGTTCAGGGAGTTAGACTCTAGGCTTCCCTTTCAAAAAAAGCCCTTTAACCTTTGAAAACAAAAACAAATAGAATTCATTGGCGAAGCCCCCTTTTGTGCTGCCTCTCAATTGCCCTTCTGTCCAGAAATGGGGCTGCGTAGCGCTGGCTTTTGCCTGTAGACAGAGAGCAAGGGGCAGCTGGCATTTGTGTTTCCTAGTGAGTGCTCTCCATCACTGTGTGCCGGCTGCCTCTTATTACCAGGCCACATATGCCATTAACACTCATAAAGCTTCTAACCTCTTGCAAGTTAAGAGGGATTAGCCTACGTGGACTTAGTACACAGAGTATGTATGGCATCCTATTGCTGTAGTCCTCTACTCTACAAGGGTCTCATTGGAAAATGAAAGGGCTAGTATTCAGGAAGAAGAAGAAGAAAGACAGGACCAGAGGAGGACTCCCAAAGGCAGTGTTCTGCAGAGTTAGGGTTGTTGGGTCACCTGCCTCTGGCGATGTGGACAGAGGACTGCCTAGAGGATTTTTACATGGCAGATGCCTTCCCTGTCTCTCAAGCGTTGTTTATTTTTCTTGAATTTAGTTTCTGTTACAACGTAGAGTAAGCAGGGTGGCAGAGCTTGCTGGGTGAATTCAAGACCCAGAGACAGCTGAAGCTTTGGCCAAAGACAAAGATTTTACTAGAGGGAAAGCATGTGGGTCTGAAGTAAGACTTCAGCTCACCTCAAGGAGGGAAGCACAGTATTTAAGCCTGGGGTGGAAGGTGGAGCTGGGGCTGGGGAGTGAAGAGGTTAGAGGGCTGGTGGCAGTTCTAAGGCCTTGAGAAACTGGCCCATTTTCAGTTAAGCTAGGACCTTGAGAAAGTGGTTTGTCTCGCGAGCTGAACGAGGGTTTTGAGAAGGAAACCCAGATTACAAACTAGACCATTATGGGGGTTTCCAGGGCAGTAATAATGCTTTAACTAACTAATCAATTAATTAATTTTGTGGTACTGATGATGGAACCCAGGGCCTTCACCTTAAGCTATACTCCCAGCTCTTTTTTCTTTTCTTTTTTTTTTTTTTTGAAACAGGGTCTCACTCTATAGTCCAGGCTAGTCCTGAACTCACTGTGCATCCCTGGCTAACTTCAAACACACGGCAATTCTTGTGTGTCAGTTCCCTGAGTGCTGGGCTTATAGGTGTGTGCCACCAAGTCTGGCTTATATGGTGCTGGGTAATTGAACTTGAGAGCCTTGTACTTGCTAAGCAAGCACTCTAGCCAGTGAGCTGAGCTCCCAGCCCCTCCCAGCCCTTTTTTTTTTGTGTTTTGGTTTTGAGACAAGCTCTCACCAAATAGCGAGGTTGCCCAGGCTGGGCTTGAACTTGTGATCCTCCTGCGTCGGCCTCCCAGAGTGCTGGGCTTACTGGCCTGTGCTACAAGGCTCTGTTTAACACTAACAGTTTAGCACTAACAATCCCAAGTCCCAACCTTTCAGCGTCTTTGCTCTCTGCTTGCTCAGAAGAGAATATTGTCTTAATAGATGACTTTCTCAGGTCCTGCCAATGCTATTAATAACATGTGAAATATCTTGCACATGCCCCACCCGCATACCAAGCATATTCAAAAAAACACAAGATGAGAATAGACACAAGTGAGAAGAGCCCCAATCCATGTGGAACACAACAGTGTATCCACATATTTAACATTCTCTTTTTAAGCCCCCATATATATATATATATATATATATATATATATATATATATATATATATATATATATGTATGGAGTTGTTCAGATTTTATTTGTATTCAAGTCAGGCTTGCAAAAGACCCTGGTTAGCTCTCATTCCACATTCCAAACAAGAGCGACCCCCAGGGCAAGGATGTCTGATCATGTTCATAAACAAAATCAGTTTCCCACAGGGAGAAATGATTCTCATGGCTTTGCTCACATTGGGTTTGCCGAGAAGCCAGGGTTATGGGATGTTTCATGAATATATGACAAATATGAAACAAAAGTTTTGTGTCATCCGTCTTCTGAGAGGATAGCTTTTGCTTGTTCTGAAGGTTCCTTCCCTCCAGCCTCTCTTCCCTCCCCCATTATCTCTGGTAGCAAACGCTTAGGAACTGTAGAGGTCACACCTTGGTGTAGAACATTGCAAAAAGAAAAAGAAAAAGAGTAGAGTATTTGTCTTGGGATTACCTTCCTCTCTGCTCCCCAAAGGTTTACTTAGTTTGCATTTCTGTTGGATTATTTAAAACATTAAAAGGCTACTAAAAGTATTCGTCAGCATTCAGCTAATGGGCATGGAGCTAGGTAGGGAAGCTGGCTGGGCGCTGGTTGGGCACTGTGTTTGACCACGGAGCATAGAGGCCGAGAGCAGGAAGGGGAGGCGATGGGTGAGTGGACACTCAGGACTTGGCCGCCCTGGGTCACTCGGGGTGGGTGAGGTAAGCACGGAGGCCGAGAGGCTGCTGTTTCCTCGTTTCTGAGCCAGGTCATGGTACAGGTTCTGCCAGGGCACCAGGGTGGGTTTCTCTAGGTGGACTCCTGGGCTGGCACCTCCTGCGAGGAGATTTAGCTACCCCATCCCAGAAAGAGAAGCGCCACTCACCTTAGGGACATGTCCTCATTTTTATTTCATGTAATTTCTTTCCCCCTGCATTTTATTAATATGTATACATGCAGTGCATGATGTTTACATTGAACATGAGTATTTTGTGCACATGAATATGGCACCAGCATTACAGACCCTTCCCTTCTCCCTTTCTTGCCCCTCCCATACCCTCTCCTTCCCCCCAGATTTCACTTCCCCCATGCCTAGTCACTAAATTGTCCAGAGTAGGCTTGAATTTGGTGTCCTCCTGCCTCAGCCTCCCAGAGGGCTGGCACACTGGCCTGGGCCACCCACCTGGCTGAAGGGTGCTAGCTATTTAATGAGGACATATCAGCAGCGTGTGAAAAGATTTCCCGACACGTTTCGTCATTTCTCCACGATTGCTAAGGAGGTGAAGTTGTCCCTTTCTACCCTAGATTCTGGGGAACACCAAGAGCTCTTTGGGGAGGGACCGTGGCGTTGCGCCATGAGTGGTATCATGTATCTCAGGTGAAGCTGTAGGGGTGCTGAGATTTGTGCATGTGTGGGGATAGTGGGGAGCACTCGAAGTTCCTGGGACAAAAGTTTAAAACACGTTCTGCTCTTTTTCTTTGCTAGTTCATTCCCATGGGTAGAGCTGGGCTGCTGTCCTTTGCTGTGCAATTCCTGGTGCTGCCCACATCGGTGGAGATAGTGATGGCACAAGCCTTTTCAGCCGCTCCTGCTCTGGACCCAGGACTAAGCACCTTGCAAGCGTTGTTTCATTTAGCTTTAGTAATGATCCTTGGAAGTAGGAGTTTCAGATAGGAGCAAATCGAGGCTCTGAGAGGTGAAATGATAAGCTGCACACGACCACCCGGTAATTCGAAAGACTCTTAGGAATCACTTTTAGATTATCTAACTCCAAAAACTGAGTTCTTAATCTTTATTAAATCACTTGATCCAGAGAATTTATCATTTTTATTTACTTGGTCCAATCAGGGCAAAAGCTTTTAGTTCCCAACTGTGTTTGAACATGATTTTTTTCTTTACTTCGATATGGCTATAATGTATGAGGAAAACCAGTTTATTCCGCAAGAGCAGATGTCCATCTTACGAGTGTTCTCATTAATTCTGAGACCCATTCTGCAGAACAGTGTGTGGAAACAATGATCCCCAGAAGACCAGCACCACACTCGGAATTCCCTGGTGTGCAAGCTTAAAATGCAGAATTCCAGACCTCCCCTCTCCCCACCACTCATGGGCTAGGATAAGACTGTGGGCAGTCAGGTGGGATCCAGAAAATGGCTTTTTAAAAAAAATTAAAAAGTTTACTCGAGAAATAAAGAAATCTTTAATAGTAAGAAATCTATTGCTCTACCTCTACATATGTAGCTCCCTGGGGGGGGGAGGGGGGGAAATCCTGTCATTCAATAACAAAGAACTTGAGAAAGTCTGTTTAAAACCATCATCCTGTTTGTCATTAAGACCTTCCAAGAGTCAGAATTCAAGACCTTCTTCCTTAATAGGGAAACATGTATATATTTTAGACCAAAAGTTGACATTATAAAGGGGAAACATTGAAAGATAGATAAAAAACATTTCGTCACTATAGTGGTAATTTTTTATATTTATAAATTATTTATTTGTAGAATTTTTCATTTAACAGTTTTGGACCCCTCTTGATTGTAGGTTACTAAAACTAGGGAAAGTGAAGCTGTGAGCCACAGGAAACCATGGTGCAGTGATTCTGCACAGTGAGCCGGCCTCGCCTGTCTGGCGTGTCTTCATGTGTGAAATTGCCTTTGAACAAACTCTCCAGTTTATGAATGAAATAGAGAGAGAAATGTGAATTTTGGAAGCAGCTCTTTGGTTTCCACCCCATTTTTGCTCTTTTTAGTGGAATGACCTCAGGCAAGCTGCTTGCAGGGCTGGAGTGAGGAGAACTCTGCTGCCAAGAGTGTGCAGAAAGCCGGCGCTGGGTAATGAGCACTAGTGATGCTGGAAGCCACGACCTCTTAATTACTTACTATGCGCCAGACAGACACTGTATCAACTACCTCTAAAAACTCATTGAAGCTTCACAGCCACCTTGTAAGGGAAGGCTGTCTTTATTCCAGGAGGAGCACAGGAAGCAAGCTGAGCCAGGGTGTGCAATCAGAAGTCTGGCCCTGGTGGTCTGCTCACAACTCTGTCCCAGCCGCCTTTCATGGCGAGTGCTGGCTGACTGTTCAATTGTTCGTTTCTCTCTCTCGGAACTCACTCTCTCTCTGGATCAAGGGTTGAACTCCAGGCCTTCCCTCCGAGCTACATCTCTTGTCTTTTTCCCCTTATTTTATTGTCTAGGCTGGGTTCAAGCTTGTAATCTTCCTTTTCCAGCCTGTGGAGTGCTAGGATCACATACCTGGCCTGTTAATTTCCTTTACACTTTGTGATAGCAACAGCAGCAAAACTGATAAAAGTGAGGAGTGGAAAACAATGGGACCTTGCTGTTCCTTGGCAAGTGCTTTAGCCGCGGTGCAGAGACATCGCAGAGCATAGAGAAGTGTCCAGCCTATCCCAAATGGCCCCTTAGGTCAGGCTAGGGGAGACTTCCTCGGGGGGAGCCCAGGTAAGTATAAATCACTGGATGAAAGGTTTTCCAGATGGAATGGGCAGAGGAGTCTAGAAATATAAATATAAAAACACAAGACAGGTTGATGTTAATAGACAACTGTGCACAGCCGGAGACAACGCCTAGGAGGAGGGGCTGCCGTGTCCTGGGAGACTGCACCCTGGTGGTGGTGACTGGGTCCTTCTGGCAGTCCAAGGTAGTAGGAGTCCGCAGGAAGAGGAGAGTGAGCCTTGGAGAGCTGGGAGTGGGGAGGTGGCTGATGGCATCTCTGGAGGAATTATTTATCTTTCTACTTTATTTGCATATGTTGTGCTATGAATTCATTTACATGTCAGTTCCGTGCAGTTTGGGAAATTGGTGCTCATCCATGCAGGTTTTTGACCTCTCTTTCTTCCCCTCTTTTTCCATGACCCTGTTTTCCTCTTCCCCGTCCTCAGTACCCCTTCTCATCCCTGAGCAGTCTGTTCCGGTTCCCGTCTTCTGTCTTACATTTTGCCATTTAGTCATTTGTATTTTGGCCTTCCCTCATGGAGCTATGCTGTGTGACTTACTTAACACTTTGTGCCTGGTGTATTTAGCGATGCATTACGGCCTGAGGAATTATTTTAATGTAAAATGAGATAACTAGCTAGGCATGGTGGTATACAGCTGAGCCTCAGTTACCGAAGAGACGAAGGCAGCAGGACCACTTGAGCCGAGAGTTGGAGACCAGCCTGGGCAACATCGCAACAAGAACAAAAATTTAAAAAAAAGAAAAAGAAAAAGAGACAACTGCTATTTCAAACGCAACAAAACATTGTATTCATTAAAAAAAAAATATATATATATATATTTTGTGGCTAGGGTCTCACAGTAATTACGCAAGTGCTCTGCCATGAAGCTACACTCCTCTGAATGAAAAAACTTTTTTAAAATGAAAAAACATTTTCTATAAAGTATCGCAAGGCAGCTGGCCTCTCTTCTGTCAGGTAAGAGGCTGGAAGGGTGTTATTCTTGGTTCCCTTGGGCGCCTCAGGGGAAGAGGCTTTTCTGTCCCCTTGTGTGCAGGGGGGAGAGAGTGTGACTGCAATTAGAAGGCGGGAACTCAATTGAGCAAGTGCCAGAAGTCATTTGCATGAATGAAGACAGCTCCACTATTCATTATTTTTTTCTGGATGAAATGAGAAATGTCAAGCCTTGCACCATCAGAAACACCTTTAATCAAACTCATTTGGGCTTTAATGTTAAGAGCCATCCTTTCTGAGAAATAGAATCTGTAAGCTTAAATATCGGCCTCGTCCAAACAATATTTCACAAGAACTATGAGGCTTAATATTTCCATCATTTCCCTATAAATGTGTCTGGTCTTAGAACCAGACTGTTTAGCCAGGCTAGGCAAGGGCTGTAGCTGTGTCTGGAGAAGCAGTCTCCTGCCTGAAAAAGAAAATCAGAGCCTCGGCCTTGGGAGTTTCTTTTGATTCTCTTTCTCCCTTCTAGGCCTATTTTACAAATCCTTTTTTTTTCCTTTTTTATTTTGAGGCAGAATTTTGCTGTCCTTGAACTTGAAATCACAGGCATGTTCCAGCATGCTTGGTTCTTACTTTACAAATCTGAGGAAAGGTAGAGTGGTGCAGAAGCAGCAGGAGAGGTGATGAGATTTGTTTTAGAAAAGGTCAAAAATTGATCTAATATTTTTCTATCTTCCTGTTCCTACCTGTTGGAATGGAAGTATTTATCCTGTGCCATTTTATATTGGAATTATTTAACTTTCTGATTTTCAGAGGAGCTCAGAGCTAAGATTTCGCCTTGAGTCTCAGAGGAGACTTTGGACTTGGAATTTTTAGCAGTGCTGGAACTGTTCAGACTTTGGCAACTCTTAGAGAATGACTAAATGCTTTTTGCATAAGAAGGTAGACATGAGTCTTTTGGAGGTTAGGGGTGGAATGTTATGTCTTGGATCTGGAGTGTCCTCCAAAAGCCTCATGTATTTGGAGGTAATGGAATAACTGTGGAATCTTGTGTTTTGGGGACATAGGGGCTGGCTGGAAGGTGCAGATGCTTGGGATTTAAACTGGAGAGATTGTGTTAACTTACTGAGACTATGTGGTGCCCAGGGCAGAATTTTCAGGTATTTGCAGTTGGCTTGTGGATTTGAGGGAAGGATATTGGGTATTTTGTCAAGGGAATGAATAAGTAACAAAGACATGCAATAACTTTAATTTCTTGCCATCAAGTTAGTCTATGAAAGGATGACTTTTATGTATACTTCTTCCTTTTTTCTTTTTGCAGTAGTACTGGGGATCCAATCCAGAGCCTTTTTACTGAGCTATATACCTGCTCATTTTTGATTTTTGATTTTAAGAGAGTATTTTGCTGAGTTACTAAGTTGCCCAAGGCTTTAACTTGAAATCTTCCTGACTCAGCCTCTCAGAATGCTGTGATTGTAGGCCTGTGCCACAAGGCCTGGCTGCATTTTTCTTTTGTTTTCTCTTTTAAAACAGAAACTGGTATCAGAATAGAGATTTTTTTTTTTCCTGAGTAATTCAGACAAAGTCTTCTGAGGAATTCAAAGTCTTCATTTTGTAAGGTTGTGTGTAAGAAGGAGTGGGAAAACTGAACTTCCATGTAGCTGTCTCCCAGGAATCTTGAAGAGGTGGCTCACATATCCAGAGTTCCTTTTCTCAGTCCACCCCATGGCTTCCCCCAGCCCCTTTTGTGTGTGTAAAATTACAGGCAAATGGCTGTTAAAAGCTGATTCCCACTGAATGGAGATGTACCCTACAAAAAGCATAATGCTGGTTAGTCACAGCTGAGCCTCAGTACTGCAGGGTCGGGGTGGCCATGGTGGGAGCCAGGGCAGGACCCTCACTGTCGGCCATGCCTTCCTTTGCCTTCCTCGTCCATTTTAGGACTTGCGTTCCTGGTGTGAATATAATACTATCCTTTATTGTGTCAAAAAGAAAAAGAAATGCTCAGCCAAAAGCAAGAAATAACTGACATGTGAGAGTTGATCACACAATTATTCCTGTGTCCTTTGATAAATAGGTAACTTCGTTCTTCTATGATGGAGATTGGAGAATTCTAGTGTACCTCAGGTTGTTCCATGGTTTCTGCAGGTCAGTCTGGGCCTTTCTCAATTATTTTAACTCTGAGGCCTTCTTGAGAGGCATAACTTAGTTTCGTGTTGTACTGTGCATGCCAGATGAGAGCTCTGGGGAATGAGGCAGTGGAGAGAGTGCTGGTCCCAGAGGCCCCAGGACTTGTTTTCTTGACCTGTCCCTGATGTCAGCCAGCCTTGTGGTCATTTACAGCCTGCTCAGAAGGAGGAGTGAGGCACGCACAGCTGCTGGACTCCTGAGCCGGGTAATGTGCCTACCTTTCCAGCACGTTAATTAGCCAGGCTAAGGCCGAATAGTTTCCCCAAGCAATTTCTTGCCGCCAAAACCTTATCTTTCCAGATGTACTCAGTGACTCACGACTTGTCAGCATCATACAAAACATTACTTTTCTGTCCACACTGACACAGTGCGTGCATTCCTGCTTATAGTTCATATTTTCCTCACACATGCACCTAATGCCATCCAGTGAATTAACCCTTACATACTCAGAGCAGAGGTACAGAAGAGTAAGACCCACCTGCATTCATGTATTTTCTTAAAAGGCCAAGAGGAGATTTTAAGTGAAAGCAGATTTAATTATTTTTTCAGCTGATCATTTAAATTTTTGATTATAAATATTATTTTTCATAGACAAATCATAAATCTAGATAGGTTTACATTGTGATTTTTGTCACATCTTGAGTTTGGAGCATAGTAACTCACGAGAGACTAAGTCTCAGTCCAAGAGAGTTTATTCACGGACAGTACAAGCTGCCAGACTAGGCGAGAGAGCGCAGCACAGCATCTGGGGCAAGGGAGTTTTTCTACTCTAAGGGCACTGGCTTTGAAAGGTTTTAGGGTGACAGTGGCTTTGAAGAGTTTCTGTGTTGTGAGAGAAGGGATGGTTATCGCAGGGGAAGCAGGTATTGCGTGGGCCTGAATCATGGAGCCATGCTGCACGGGTCTGAGTCACGTAGCAAAAACTAGAAAACAGTTATTGCGGTGGTCCTAAATGTTATGGGGGTGTGGGGGCTCTACTGCTAGGCCTGCTAATAGTTTTCCTTTCCTTGTCTGGTCCCTGATGGCAGACCTAACAATTTTTTTTGTTGTTGTTGTTAAATACATGCAATGTGGCACAACTTAAACAGTATCAATGTCATTGTACTTAGCTGTCATGTTTTTTGTCTGTTTTTTAAATTATTCTTAGTTATTTTGAAACATATAGTGCAATATTATTTAAATGAAAACAAGTGCTGCTTTGCTCAAAACAATGGAGACTGACAAAAAAGCAGCTGACAGAACCTGTAGAATGCATCACAAAGGCTTCTAGGTCGTAATTCAAATGTGAGCCACAAAGTAAGAATGTCCATTCTTTTTTGCCCACAAATTCGTACAATTTTCAAGCCTGCCAGGTTAGATGTGTCCCGACTCATCTTTCCTCTTTTGTCTGGACTGATGTCCCCTAGTGTCCCCCATTGTTCTGTGCGTTTCTTTGCTCTTCTGCCGCTCTTTCCCTTACTTTCACCGGCTTACTCAAGCTGGCCGCACCCAGCACTGAAGCACACAGCAGGTTGTTCATAAGTTGTGCTAAATTAATGCATGGAACAAATATTTTCTTACGTTAGGCTGTAGTCTTGGTCCTGGACTATATTGAGTCTTTCTCTAACTGATTTTTTGTTTCAGAGGGAGTCAGGTTAATTGGCTGGTTAAACAAAAATACCGAATACATTTGATAAAAACCTGCCAACTTATCTAAGACATTAGGAGTTTATAGACGATGGTACACATCTTGGTTTTCTATCTCAGCAGATTGTGTGACTCTGCATTGATTTGTTTTGTTTTCATTTTTCCAGCAATTGCTTTTAGTGCATAACAATTGTGAGGCCTGTTTTTTTTTTTTCTTAATATTCAAAAACATGCATGGTGCAGTTTGACTGGGTATCAGCTGGGTTCATCAGGTAAGAATAGACTGCATACCTTTGAGCATTTTAAGTTTTAGCTTTTGTGCTCAACTTAACTAGAAGTTATAAATCTTATGAGATGTGAAGTTATCATGTTGGGAGGGAACAGATTCTGTTCAGCCCGCTTGGCTTCTGTCGTCCCAGAGTTCTCAGTGCATGAGACTGTGGAGGGATTTCCTGGAAGTTTAGGGATGTGGTTCCTGTGAAGTAGGGCCTTACCAAGCTTGAAATGCTTATTTGGCCTTGTTTGTTCTTGTTTGGCTCCTGCCCTTTTATCCTCCCTACCTATACTCCAAATCTATGTGCTTCTTTTTTCATTAGATTTATTGTAAATTCTTCTAGCTCTGTCTGTGACAGGATAATTTGGGACCTCTCCCCCAACACACATCCTGAAGCCCTATTTCCCAGTGGAACTCTATTTGGACATAGGGCCTTTAATTATATAATTAAGAGTGAAGGAAGTAGAAAAGAGGGGCCAAAATTCACTAAGACTTAGGTCCTTGTGAGAATTTTAACATGACATTGATGTGGATTGAACCATTGCCAGGAAGAGGCAGCACAGCCAAGAAGTTAAGCCCTTCCTGGCTGGTCAGCAAGGTGCGGCTACCAGGGAGAAGTCCTCCAGAGGCTTCTGGTGGCTTCAGTTCAGTGACCAAGTGACGCTCACATCCTGAAAGTGGCCTCATAACATTCCAGTGGAGAATTTACATCTGATAGTTTTTCTATTTCTTGAACATCCCGAAGACTGAACAGATGAATTTGAGTAGGAGGTGTATTTATACCGCAGAAACCTCTTTCATGGAGAGGAGACAATTTTTATGACAGTGTAGACAGAGAGACAACCTCTGGCTCCAGAGGTTAGAATGAGCTCTCCCATTTCATTCTCCCATTTTCTTTCTGTGGATTGAAGAGTAGCGAACTGGTAATCCACAAGCCAAATCTGGTCCACAGATGTTTTGGTGACCCAGGGAGTACTCACAGTTTTTCAGTTTGGTCACGTGGAGACAAAGTATGGGCTTTCCAGTTTTTTATAGTTGCCACCACTTCCTGTTTTTTTTATATACGTTAAGCAGATTGCGGCTCACTGAAGTGATGATATGATTTTGTAGTGTGTGTAGCTTCCAAATCTTGTTAAATTGTTCCCTGGTCACAGCAGAGACTTTTGAGATGTTGGGTGTATTAATACATGATTAAAGCTATTTTTTTTTTCTTTTCTTAAACTACTGTGGTGAGCAGAAAATTTAAGATTTGCATTGTCTTTCTTTGGACTGAGCTAGGATAGAAGTTAGAAATGAATTCCTAACTATGTCAAGTTCATTACATTCATAATGCCATATGTAGAGTTTATTTATAATCTTTCTATAAAGCCTATAATGAACAACTGCTTCAGTTCCTGAATCTTTTTTTGGGTTGTGATATATTAAAAATGAGTGATTGTGCTGACAGGGAAGAAATGTGCTAGGAAGGTTTTAATTCAGGCAACAGGTAATACAATATTCTAGATGATCTGGTTGGAGATTAGCTGTTGCATTGGTGTGCTATGCCATTTATCATTGCTGCCACACACACTGTTCTATCAGGCAGCTGCTGGGCTTCTTTTAGTGTTACTGCACGCTCTCTCTCTCTCTCTCTGCTGTCCTCTTAGCATCTGTTGGTTTAGATCTAAGTTAGGAATTCCCTTAGGAGTTCTCTTGGCAAATTTCTTTCTAGTGGGAAGTAACCTAGATATTTTCCCTCCTCATCCCATCACAATTATTATTTTTATTAATATATGCTTGTACATAATACTTACATTCATCTTGGTTAATTGGTACATAAACATATTGCATCTAAATCACTTTTACTTCCCCTACCCCTCTACGTTCCCCTATCTCCCCTTTTCTCCTGATCCCCTTCTCATCTCTACGTTGTCTGTAACATTTTTTTAAAACTCTAGTTTTTGACGTAACTCAGATGTTTGTGGATAGTAATGATTATGAAATGAAAGCTTATATTCCTTAAAACAAATGTTAGTTTGGGAATGTGAGAGTTTAAAAAGCAATCCTTTGGGCCTCTCACTAACTCTGTGACACACAGAAAGTGTACTTAGCAAAGCTTTGTACAGAACAAGTACAGGATGATTATTAGAGATCATTCAGTTTTTCTCTCTTGGTATAGAAATCAAAGAGATAGGAAATTTAGGAAATTATCTGTGTTAGTCTTTTTTTTTTTTGAGTTTATTACATTCATGTTCTGTAGTTCAGGCTGCTCCTGAACTCACTATGTAGCTAAGGTTAGTCTTGAACTCACAGTAATCTTCCTGCCTCAGCCTCCTGAGTGCTGGAATTACAGGCATGTGCCACCACACCCTGTTTATGTGGTACCAAGGAATCAAACTCAGGGTCTTGTACTTGCTAGGAAAGCACTGTAACCACAGTGCCATTCCTCCAGCCCTAGTCTGTTGTTGTTGTTATTATTATTATTATTATTATTATTATTATTGTAACAAAACACTGGAGGCAGGTAGTTTTTTTAAAGGTTTATTTAGTTTATAGTTTTAGAGGCTGAAAATCCAAGATTGAGCAGCACCATTGGTTGAGGCATCAGTGAAGATGTAATGGTGATGGCCTCATGGCAGAAGTGTATGTGACAGCAAGAGATATGGTGTAGCCAGACAGGAAGCCAGAGGGATTTAGGGCTCACTCTTATGATAACTCACTCTTTGAGAACTCACTCTAGGAGACCTGAATTCCCTTCCAAATGTGGGACCCCCCTCACTGACTTAAAGACTTCTGTATAGGCCCCATTTCTGAAGGATCAAATCACTTCTCACACTGCCACACTGGGAACAAAGTATTTAAAACATGAGCCACTGGCAGACAAGCCACATTTAGGCCGTATCAGCATCGGAGAGGTGTGAAAAGACAGGAAGCAAAGGGCATGCTGGGAAGAGTTGGAGGGAGATAAGAGCTGCAAAGTAGTTTGCTCACTCATCAGCCATAACTTGGGCAAGCCCAGCCCCTCCATGGCTCTGCTGCTTATTCTGTACTAAGCTGTGCCAAGGACACTTTCTGTGTGTCGCAGTGAGAGGACAGAAGGACTGCTTTCTAAACTCTTGCATTCCTGAACTAATATTTGTTTTAAGGAATATAAGCTTTCATTTCATAATCATTACTATCAACAAAATCTGAGTTACCATCAAAGTTACTGCTCTAAGAGCCATGCTCTAGTTTGAGGTAGACTTTGGTGAAAACTATGTTCAGTCCTGAACTTGGCCTTGTATTCCCTGCGACCTTCATTGTCACAAAGAAAAGAATTGGTGTTATATTTGTCTTACTGTATGATTAACCCATAGTTACAGATTAGAAATTTAATTCTGACTTTGGTGCACTTGACCTTGATCCTATTTGTTGTACTCAATAAATAGGTCACTGAAAAATTACCTTGCTGTCCTTTTAACTCAAGATAAGAATTGCAGTTAAAGCCAGGTAAGCTGGCTCCTGTCTACAATCCCAACCTTCTTGGAGGCTGAGGCAGGAGGGCTTCAAGTTCAAGCCCTGCCTGGGCAACTTATCAACTTGATGAGATCCTTACTCAAAGTAAAAAATAAAAAAGGCTAGGGATGTAGCTCAATGTGAAGGCCTTAGGTTCAATCCCTAGATCACGGAAAAATATTATAATTAAATTATAGTCTTTTATCAGTGATGCTAGAGTGGGTATTTCTCAAAGGTTGAACATACTTTACTGAAGGTTGAAGACTTTAGGAGGTGATGAGTTTGGTTACAAACCCAAGCACTCTGCTTCATTTTCCTCTGTTCATATGTACATATGGTCTTCTTTGTACTTCTTAAAACAAGTTTCAGCTCTTCTGGTTCTCAGATTAAGTGTATGTTTTGAATCCAGAGTGTCCCCTAAAAGCCTCTTGTATTTGGACGTGGTGGGATACCTATGGAACTGTGTGCTGTTGGAAGCCAGGGCCTGACTGAAAAGGGTGGATGCTTAGGGCTTGATCTGGAGGGATTGTGCCAACTTGTTGAGACTGTGGGGGGTGCCCAGGACAGAGCTTTCAGCTGTGTGTTGTTGACTAGTGGGCCAGGAAATGAGGGAGAAACATCCAACATGGATGTGGGCAGCCTAACTGGCAGCTTTATCTAAATAAAGGAAGAAAAAAGAATCATTGTTACTGCTTCTTCCTGGGAAAGCTCTGGCCTTTGCCAGAGCCTCCAGATATCAGACTGACTCCTCTCTTCCCTTTGCTCCTCACTCACTTGGCTTTCTGTCTTAATGCCCTGAGCAGCTCTCCCAGCCTCTGCCATGCTCTTCCACCATGGCTGGATGCCCAAATGGACTTTGTGTGAGACCCGCTAAATCAGTCTTCCCTCCCTTAAGTTGTGGATGTTGGACATTTTGTTCCAGCAACAAACAAGTGACTAAGACAGGGAGTCATTATTATTTTAAAAATCTCATTTATAAAGTTTTGCAAGCATAGTGTGAGGGAGTGGTGCAGCATAGAATGTGAACTGTTTCTGTGGGTTATTGCTTCCTTACTTCTTCCTTTACTTCTCATTTTAATGGAAGCTTTTCATCACAGTGAGTAGAAAGAAGATGGGTAACAGAGATGAGGAAGTAAACAAACTTCATTAAGAAAGAGAAAGGAGGACTAGAGGAGGAGCACAGAGTTTAGAGCGCTGGCCTTGCAAGTGCAAGGCCCTGACTTCCACCCCCAGCACTTCGTTATCTGGGTGTGGTGGTGCATGCCTCTAATCTCCATATGTGGGAGGCTGAGGCAGGAGGATTGCTGTGAATTCAGGGCCATGCTGGGCTACACAGGGAGTTTAGGCCCAGCCTGGACTAAAGAGCAAGACCTTGTCTCAAAGAGAGAGAGTGAGCAAGAGAGAAAGGAGAAAACGCCACTACCACAGGAACCTGGAAAGGAAGAGCCAGGGATGAATGTGGTAAACAGGCACTTGTTCTCCTTGACTAAATTTAAGGCAGGCTCCGCCAGACTCCTTCTTGGCTGGGCCTCCACCTTAGTCCTTAAAAATGTCTGACTTCACACAGACAATTTTATTCCTGTCTACCCCCTCACTAAAAGACTTCAACAAAAACTAACCTAGTTTTTAACTATTCAGGGCAATATCCCTAGGTAAACTTAGCCATTGTCAAAGTACCTGCTGAGAAAGCTCAAGGCTGCCAAAAGCACTTATTGTTCATTCCAGCTAACACCTGACCATAGGCCCCTTTTCATAGGCCACCTTTTCCCCCAGGATACTTACAAAGAAGGACTTACAATTGTGAATGCTTCCTGTGTCCCTCCTACAACTCAGGAGTGTCTTTCCCCAGCCGTCCTTTAGAATGTTATCACCAGGAAGCACAGACCTCAGTCTCCGTTGGACAGTTGGAATCCTAACTTCCATAATTACTAGCTAACAGATGTAGTTGGTCTGCTCAGTGTTTACAGGGATGAGTCCTTTGTGGTTTTTCACATCCCTAACTGCTGAGCCCTGTTCCCCCCCATCGCTATTCTAGTTAAAATGCTCATCACCTCTGTACAAATTGAAGTTGAGTCCAGTTTATGCTGAGTCCTCTTCCCTAGTACAATAGTATATTGCTGGTTTAAATCTGCCCTTACTAGTAGATAGCTTTACCTTCAACAGAACATACCCTAAGCAGACCTCCACGGCCCACCAATGACTCACAACCTGGGTGACCTTCTGTCCATGAGTGTGTGTGTGTGTGTGTTAGAAACAGCTTGTAGGAGTTCACTTGTCCAAACAAAGGATGCACATGGGAGGCATGGAGGGCAGAAATATGGGGCTTTGATTATCTTTTTACAAAAAGAGGTGACTTCCCCACACAGGCGAGAAAAGCACACCGAAAGTGTGGTGGAGGGAGATTTTAAATCCCTAGATCGCAAGTCCCTCCCCCTGCCTTTTTCTATTGGCAGGATGCACAATCTTCCTGGAAAGATCTAAGGTATTGAATCAGGGTCAAGTCAGTCAGTCTCCTCTTCCTCCTTTGTCTAGTCACCTGGTCAGGTAAAAGGGCACAGAAATTGAAAGACCTGCCATCTTTATCTAAACAAAAACATGCTGCTGCTATGGTTAGGTGGCACTCACATGTGGAATCTAGTTCTGGCTCCCAACAATAAATACAGCAACAAATGGTAGAGGTGATCCAGGGCCACTCCACTGTTTAGGCTACATGATGTTAGCAGACTAGAGAGAGATGGGAAGAAAAAGAAATCGGGAGAGACAGCCTCCTGGTTGTGTTGAAGAAGCAAATGACCACGCTGTGGATTGTTCTAGGAAGATGCCCATGTGCCAGGGTACAATGAGTGGCTTCAAGAGGCTGAAGACAGCATCTAGAAACAACCAGGAAGCAGCCCAGGAGCTAGTTGGGTAGCTGCAAGAAAATCGACTCTGCAAATAGCCCAAATGCTCTGGGAAGCAGATTCTTCCTAAGTTGAGCTTGCAGAGGAAAATGCGGCCCAGCCCTCTCTGGATGGTAGCTTGTGAAGTCTTGAGTAGAGGACCCAGCTAATTCATGCCTGGGCATGGACACTGTGGTTTACAAAATACATTTGGTACACAGCAAAATAAATATAATACTATATACATTCTCTATGTTTAGATGTTTGTAACTTTTAAAGATATTCCATTTTTGTTTCTTGCTAAAATATTTCTCAAGTATATGGCAAAGTTTTCTTTTTTTTCAATGAGCATCTGCACATAGTCCACTTAGATTCTACCATTAACATGCTACTTCACTTGTTTTATCAACTTCTCTGCCCTTCTACCATCCCTTTATCCATTTATCAATCTCTCTTATCTCTTGTTGCATTTCATAGTAAATTGTAACATAAATTCACTTCACCCTAAATATTTCAGTTTATCTATCATAACTGGAATTCAGTATTTTTAATAGTTTTTCTCTTGACATAAAATTTATGTACAATGATATATACAAATCTTAGAGTACCTTCATTGAAGTTTGACAAATGCATCCACACATACAACCCAACCTTGTCACAGTGGTTATCTAGCATCACCTCCTCCTTCCCTCAATCTCTTACGTTTCTTCTTAGTGTTTTTCTACCCCAGCAACCTGCTGGAAAACCATTCTTCTATTCCCCACCAAGTCCATTTTCCCTGTTCTAGAACTTCCCGTGAAAGAATCGTATAATATGTGCCATTTTGTGAAAAGATTTTTAAAATTCAGCATAATATATTAGAGACTTATTTGAAAAGTTGAAGTTTCTTAAAATATATGTATACAATAAAATTTTAAAAATTGTTAAATATTTACTTTAAAATGTATAGGAGTTTAGAAGTCTTGAGTGACAAGTGCCCTTAAATGACCTATAATGAGACATTTCTGTGCAATTTATTTTATAGCATAAAGTTATGCATTTATTTAAATTGTTTCACTGGGCTACCAGAACTCCAGTACCCAAGTCAAACAATGTAACATTCAAAAAAGAAAATAAAAGACTTTCACTTATAGACGCTAAAAATTCGAATAAGTTGTTAGACTGAACACATATACCTAAGAAAAATAATACATAGTAAACAAATAGAGGTCATCCCAATGTGGCAAGAGTGGCTGAAGATTTTCAAAAATTTATTGGGCTGAGGTATGGCTTGATGGTAGAGCACTCGATCGGCATGCATAAGGCCCTGGATTTGACCCGTTGCACCATGCAAAATCAAACCAAAGCTTGTCAATGTGTGAAGACAGTCGTTTGATTGTCTTGAAGCATGTGGTAGGATAGATATCAGAAGATATCTAGTGATATCTGAAAATGAAACAATGTCTCGGCCCAAAGCTCTCAACACACCACAGAAATAATGGCAAAGGAGTGTAAGTTCAAAGGAGAAAGCAAACTAGAGAGGTGGCCAGAGAGGGTTAGAGAGGTCAGTGCAACTCTGAAGTAGCAAAGGGGTGCCACCAGAAACAGATTAACCTGCACCACCCAGGCCCAGCCCAGCCAAAAGGACGGGGGTGAGCTGAAACTCGGAGTCCCTACTCGCCACCATGGCCACAGCTTTCCCTCTGCAGTCCTGGGAGAGGATGGGATTTGTATTCTCTGAAGGTGTAAGCAGGACACCAGGTGCGGTTGAGGGCCAGTGGGCCATATTGAAAACAGAAATTAATTGGAGAACAATGGAACGCCAGGTCCTTTCTTCTGCTCAGTGCCAGGATGCTGGCAAACAGGATTTTACCTAACACGAAAAGGAGAATGTTCCCCTCTGAGAATGATAACCAGGCCCACAGAAAAGACCTATGAAAATGGACATAAATGTCCCCTTACTGGCGTGATTGGCTTCCGCCAGCTACTCTGTAGTGAGGGCCACTCTTTGGTCAGCCGCATTCACAAGACTTTTAATCAATTTACAAAAAAAAAATCAGGGAATCACTAGAGATCATTATATATTTAATGAAATATCTTAACGTGAAACAGTATGAAAGGCAAATATTAAATCAGCATAAAAACCTCAGAGGAAACAGACAGGGCAGAAAGCAGGGTAACACTTACTAAAGACTGTGCTTAATAAGTGCAGAGAGGTAAAAGACATTGCATCAGAGAGATAAAGGCAGGATGCTACAGAAAAGGAAAGTTTGAACAACGAACTTTTAAAACCAAAAATGTCAAGGTGAATTTTAAAAAATTGGTCATAGGAATGGAAGAAAAAGCTGATGAAACTTCTAGGAAGAAATTAGGAGAAGGAGGAGGAGGAGGCAGAGAGTCAGTGGGAGACTTCACTAGCAAGAAAATAAAACCACAAATGGCTAGTTAAGAGATGAACAGATAGACGACATTTCAATAAATCAATCTTTAAAAATGTCAATTGGTCAGTATAGTGCAAGCACTACCACTTTGAGGAAATTATCGGCTACATAAGGATTCATTAATAATAGAATTTTTTCTTTGTGGTACTGGGGATTGAACTCAGGGCTTTCACACTAAGCTACATCACCAGCCCTTTTTATACTTTTTTATTTGAAGACTGGGTCTTACTCCATTGCCAAGATGGGCTTCAATTTGTGATTTCCTTACCTCCTCTCCCAGTGTTGAGGTGACAAGAACACATCACCATGCCTGGATTCATTGGCGGTAGAATCATAAGTGTAAAACATTTCTGGAAAACAATTTCACACTGTACTGTAAAAGCTTTAAAATTCATACACTCTTAGTTTTAGAATCTGGCTCAAGGAATTATTCTATACAAGAAAACAAAAATGTGTGGATGAATCTGCTTCTTTTTGCTGTTAATAGGATGCCAACAGCACAAAACAGCATCAAAATCCAATAGCATGATTCTGTTTATATGTTGTATCCAATATCAAAATGTCAGAATACAATGCAGTCATTAAAGAGGCAGTTTGTATTTATGGACATAAAGGACAGTTGGGGTACACTGTTCACTGAAAAGAGGTGTTTTCTAAGTACACATATAGTATATGTTCACAAAAAGGAAAAAAAAGAGGGTAAAACTAAGAAAGGTAGCTTTTATTTGCAATTTTTTTGCAGAGGAGTTTTTACTATAGAAGAATTCAAAATCAGACAAGAAAATCTGTCATGAGTTTACCAAGGTAGCCCGATCATGATGGCAGAATACTTCTTTTGTGCAATTTTCCTATCTGCAAGGACTGCCATGTATTTTTTTAGATGCCAGCCCTACAGAGGACAGGGATAAAATCACTTTTTTGAGACGTCAGCATGCAGAAGAGGAACAACGTTCTAACCTGCTTTGGAGACTGTTGCGAGAGAGGGCAATTCTGTAATTTTATTTGCCTGGCTCAGGGGACAATGTGCTGTTCCCACCTCCACTAACTCATAAAAGCAAAGTAGTACTTTATTTTCTCAAATACAAAGAAAAAACCTTGAAAGGATATACATCACAAGGTTAAATAAAATTACCCCTGGGATTATAGGCAATTCTTATTTATAATTGTTTTCTTGTTTTTCTATCATAATGTTATTGCTTACACAAAAATTCCGATTATCAAAGTAATACATTCTCTGTTAAAATATAAAAATATATGTTTTAAACTATATGTTAAAAAGTATAAAGAAGAACATGGAAACTGTCTGCAGAAGCATCATTTTGGTGTATTTTCTGGCTGCAGTGTTTTTTGTTTGTTTATTTGAGCCTATAGCTTGCTCTTCTAAAAAGCACCCTGTACTAAGGCTTATTCTGTATTTTGATGTAGAACTAATAAATATTTTAATCCAAAATGAATATCTTCATCACCTAAGTTCTTGGTTATGTTTCCCATTATTTCTATTTCCTTTGATCCTTGGGAGTAGAATTATGATGTGAAAAAGTGAGAATATTTTTTGTTTCTTTATATATGTAGCCCGATTGGTTTTTGGAAATGTTAAGAACCCAAACCATCTACTTCCCCATTCAGCCTGAACAGTGAGAGTTGAAACTAACTAGTCACCCATGTAATTTGCGGTCTGCACTAAGGTAATGAGGCTGCTATTTCACAATCTTCTCATGGATTCTTGCTCAGGCAGAGTTGATGTTCATTACAGGAAATTTACAGAAGATTCATCCTCATATCTCTGAAAACCATGCCAAGATTCTTTGAATCCTTTGCCTCAAAATTTCTCACCCCAGGCTGAGGATATAGCTCAGTGTTAGGGTGCTTGCCTAGCATGCAAATACCTGGGTTTGATTCTCAGCACTGTAAAACAAAATAGTTCTCACTCTGTTGTTTCCACCAGTCATGGATTGTTGTGTAAGAGCCTCACCTAGTTCTACTCATGCCCTCCTCACCTTTTGGACTGAAAGACCCACCGTAAACCAATTTCAGATTTTCAGGACATTCCAACTGTGCTATCTCCTGTACTAGATGTAAGAAGATACGTCAGCAAGCAACAGACCAGCTTTGTCTTAGGACATTGTAATGGAGACAGTCAATACATTTTTCAGAGTTCATGGTGTGTGCCTGTTTCCTCATGTAATTGCTAAGAACATCCTCTTTCCCTTGCAGAAATATCCTGGTTTGGGTGTGCATTCTGAGGAGTTCTTTACTTCCAAGCTGGGACCATTCAGCTGATTTCATTATGACCTTACCAACCTCATCCTCCTTAGTGTTACTGTTAGTGTCTTATTAGAAATGAATGTAGATATCATTTATTAATTGCTTATAATGCTGGGCCCTGGACTATGTGCTTGATGGGTATTTTTGATCTCCTGTCATTTGTACAATCTTCAGAGTTAAGGGTATTTTTATGACTGTTTTATAGACCTACTCAGAATCATAATCCCCAGGCACAGCTCCAGAATCCTCTGCAGGGCATTTGGCAGCCATTGCTGTGGGTGAAATGGGGGAGGTGAAGTTAGACACAGGTGTGTGTCTCACCCAGTCTGAAGATATGCTGCAAAGACCCTGTCCTTTAGGGGGTTAGAGCCAATGACGCTACGTGACCATCATGTAATGCCCTCCCCCACCAACGTATTACACTGCTATGAAACCAACTTTCAAAGTCTGACATTGGTGTTCAAGGATTGTGCTACTTACAGCAAGATGGAAGGTGAAAATTTCTACTCTTTGGAATGGAGAAGACTTTTGATATTAAGGTCTTGGTTTGATTTTTAAAATTTTCGTCATTTATCAGTAGTCTTGCAGAAGAATAAGAAAGATAATTTTAAACTATTCAAACCCCAATGCTCTTTGATTTGGACCTTATCTTGTGGAATAAACCTTTCTCATGTCCTTGGGAGGAAAGAACTCAAAAATTGGATTTTGATAGAGCTGGCTTCATCAAGATAGGAGAGAGTGGGCGCAATGAATGAAATGTTTGTGTAGTTGGTAATGAAGTATTTACCTATAGGAGCATGCTGTTTGTATGTGCTCTTCCACAATTTACTTGGTACTTGAATGGAAAAATGTTGCCATGGCAACGGTGTAACAAACAAGGCAGAATTGCATACAGATGAATCACGACTTGATGTGTGAGACAAAGAAGCAAATGTTCTCCTATTAGGGCTGCCTTTATTAAGCTTAAAAAGTACAGCAAACATTTTAATGAGTGTTTCTTATTGCTTTTTATGAAAAAATGAAGAAAGTGCATGGGAAGGTAAAAGACGTGGATTATATTTATTTTCATAATATTATCACGATGGGGGAGGGCACAGGGCTGTTGTCTCAGCCTTACCTACTGGGGACCCAGCTATTTATGAGATAGGGTTAAGATGTCCTCTGTTCCAGAACAAGTGGTGAGGAGAGTAAGGAGCACACACACACACACACACACACACACACACCAGACACACACTCAGAGCAGGTAGTGTTCTTCTTACCTGGCTGAAAGGGGGGTTCCAAGAGCCCCTGGGCAGTGGATCTTGAAGGGCAGAAAGCTGGAGGATGTTTTCCTGGAGGGAACAAATTTGAATGAGGTATATGTGGGTCACACAGCCATGTAGGCTCATTCACTGGTTTAGGTGATGACTATCTGTCATTGATTGCTCCAGCACATGGCTCAGGTTCAGGGGATGGAAAATGCTCATTTTGTACTCTTCATTTTCCTTTTTTTTTTTTTTTTTGTAAAATACCTTCTGTGAATACAAAGCTATGGACGCTGACAGGGGGCTATTGGCTGGGGTTTCTCCTGGTGATTCTCCAACTTGAGTCTGCATCAGAATCATCTGGAGGGCGTGTTAAAATTTAGGTTGCTGGGCGCTGCTCCTGGAGCTTTGGGATTTGTGTTCCCAAGAGTGCTGAGGGTGGATGGCTTTGGTCACACATTGAGAGCTCTGCTTCAGCCAAAATTCACCTGATAAGACGAATGTGAACGTGCACATTAGTGTTGTAGTTTGAGTATGTCCTGCACAAGTTCCTGTATTAGAAACTTAATTCTCAAATTCCTGTGTTAGTGGTATTTGGCGTGAAGTCTTTGGGAAATGATTCAGATTAGATGAAGTCATGAGAGTAGACCCCACGATGGTATCAGTGGCTTTGCAAGAAGAGGAAGAAGGACCTGAGCTACTTCTCTTGCTCTGTCTCACTGTATGGTGCACTAGGCCATAATATGGTGCACCAAGAGCCCTCTCAGCTTCATGCTCATGAACTTTCCAGGCTCCAAGATTGTGAGTTAAATAAACTTCTATTCTTACTAAGTTATCCAGCCTGTGCTATTCAGTTATAGTAACAGAAAGTGGACAAAACTATTGGTCTTATGGTTCCTTTCTTCCTCCTTATTAAGTGGCTGGGCAGTCATTGGGGGAGGTCTCTTGTGGAGAGAAGGACTAAAGTGCAATTATAAATGTTTGTTGAAGAGATTAAGAGGAGGACTCTTTGTTGTCTGGATTTTTCTGTAGTGGAGGACTGTGGGCAATGGAGATTCTTGTAGCATGCTTCTTAGAGAATGAATTTTTCAATCAGCAACACTAGCACGATGGGGAGCTTATTAGAAAGGAAAAAAAAATCAGAGCTGGAGGAATAGCACAATGGTTAAAGTGCTTGCCCAGCAAGCACAAAGCCCCGAGTTTGATTCTGTAGCACCACTAAATCTGAGCACGATGGTGCATGCCTGTAATCCCAGCAGTTGGGAGGCTGATGCAAGAGGATTGCCATGAGTCCAAGGCCAGCCTGGACAACATAGTGAGTCTGGGGCCAACCTGAGCTACAGAGCAAGACCCTGTCTCAAAAAAAAAAAAAAAAAAAAAGGAATAGAAGTGAAAAAGTTCACGCCCTGACCCAGATCCGCCGTATCAGAATTACTTTCACAAGCTCCACAGTGTAATTCATAAGCACGTCAATGTTTTATTTTTGGTTGTTTGAATCTAAGAATATGAAACCTATGCATATACAAAACCAAGTGTCCATCTTATTTTTTTACATGAAAACATCTCCCAAACCAGTAAAATACTATTTTAATAAAATCATGGTGATTTCTACCATATAGAAGTAATGCATTTTCACTGTTTTTTTTTTTTTTTGGTGTGTGTGTGTGTGTGTGTGTGTGTGTGTGTGTGTGTGTGTGTTTCACTGGATATTAAACCCAGGGCTTTCACATTGAGCTACATCTCTAACCTTAATTAATTCTTAATTAATTTAGTGGGGTGGTGGTGCAGGCAGGTAATTCCAGCATTCAGGAGTCAGAAGCATGAGAGCTCTGGGTTCCATGTCCAGTACTGGAAACAAAAAGTTTGTTTAAAGGTAAGAGTTTGCTAATTTGTTCAGCCTGGACTTGAGCTTGAGATTCTTCTGCCTCAGCCTCCTACTGGGATTACAGATGTGTACCATAATGCTTAGCTGCATTTTTCAGAGTTGAGACATGAGTTAGTTAAAATAAGATGGGCAGGGAAGATATAGATAGGACTTCCTATGGGAATATTAATCTGCTTTTTATGGTAAATTGTTTTAAAAGATTTAAGACATCAATTTTCACATAAAACACTTTTATGGCCTGCTCTGTGGATGGTGCACTTGCCCTAATTCAATGCTCACAGGATTATATTTTACTCAAATGTATACATATTCCTTAATGAGTCTATCATCCTGACATTTTATTATTATTTGTCCCTTGGTCCTTATGTGCCCTAGCATGTCAGTGTTTATCTACAAAGCCATGCGTTGGCATGGGAGTAAAATGATAAGGGAGCCAGCTCTGCAGTCAGAATCCTTACCATGCTGTTTTGATTCTGTGAGGGGAGCAGTACTTTCTGTTAACACAGTGTCAGATTCTAATTCTAATTTTGGTTATTGGGGGAGGAGTTGTGTTGTTCCTTCTCAGCATGGTGTGTATGGTTTTCTTTTAAAGGGAACTAGAGTCATTTTGAATAAAAGCTTGGAAGGTATGCAGAATTTATTGCAACTTTGTTTTGAATAGCATAACCTTGAGGAAAACCCCAATGCACATCAATACGGAATTGCTTAGATAATGTACGATAAATCTATACTGGGAAATACAGTCATAAAAACATTAGTAAAAAATGTCCACAGAATATCTGTTCCATATTGTCTATATAGATAATATCTGCCTATATTGTCTACAGAATGTCTAAAACACAAAGTGGAACAGCAAGCTAAGAACCATGAGATAGTAACTAGAGCGGGCGTTTAGGAGCAGGGACAGAATGTGTGTGGTGGCTTGAATACCAATAGTGTAGGCATAGAAGGCTTCAGAAGGATGCAAGAGAACCTGGTATCCCTGGTTGCCTCTGTGGGAGAGCTAGGCAGGGCACCTAGAAAAATCATATTTCCATGGACATAGATTTAGGTTCTCCTTGACATCTTACATCTTTTTTTTTCTTTGCTTAGTGTGTTACAGATTTAAGTAAACAATTAAGCAGCCAATCAACCAAATCCAAAGATAAGAAAATACTCAAATGTGCAGGAAAGAGCGAGAAGAGTGGCATAGAAGGGTGGTCTGGGCTGCTCTACAGCTGCTGTGGCTCCCACGGGCTGTGCAGCCACGGGGAGCTGCAGACAGGAGCCCCCTGTCCCCCGAGCTCCCAGGCAGCCACCCCTCACCCCTGGCCCAGGGACCAGTGGTTCCTTCGCGAGCTCTCTATGGCGGCCTTTCCTTTTCAGTTTATGAAAACACTGGGGTGGGTTTAGCTTCTTGAGAGGAACAAAAACACCACAGAGAGCGTGTGTGCGGATCTTCTTTAAAAGTAGTGGGGCATTGGAAACCGGCGCTGCAGCTGTGGGGGATATTTCTGCCTCAAGCATTTCATTTTCTGAAAGCGTTTTTACAAAGATGACAAAGAGCTGGAGTCCTGAGTACTTTCAGAAATGGAGGATTTTGAAAGCATGTATTTATCTGTTCTTTGCAAAAAAAAAAAATCCAATTTTGCTGGAGTACAGCTCCCTAACCATTTTACGTCATGGTACACGGAAATGACATTTGAAGAGCATTTAGGGCAGAACTGGAGAGATTTTAGTGCATCACTGAGATTTGCTGAGAAAAACAAATACAGCTTTTTTAATGTTAGAATTGTGACGAAATATGTATAAAATATTAAAGAAGATTTTAAAGCATCCAAATAAAATTTGTTCAAAATTTTGACAGAACACCCATCCAGGACTGCAGGATAGCCAGTGAGAGGCTGCCGCAGATCTTGGTTGTTTGAAGAACAATGGCAAAGAGTGGAGATTGAAGATTGGCAAGTGAAGATCAGCAAAGGGCAGACAGGTGCAAGTGGAGACTATAACAAATCTGTGATAAAGATCTGTGCGTGTAGCAAGTGGGCTTCCATACACAATTGCGAAGGCGAGAGCTTTCCCAGGGGAAGAAGCTATACCAGCCTTTCTTCTTCCTTCCTTTTATACCATTGGAGTTCCAGTTGGCCCTCCCACATCCGGGTGGGTGCTCTTCCCTCATTGGCCAGCCCACAAATCACTCACACTCTAATCCAGGTTGGTTCTCAATTCCCAGTCTAGGCCTGGTTCCCAAACCCCAATCCAGGTGTGGTTCCTGATTACCTCAAGTTGACATAGTCTCTCCAACAGTTACACTTATTATTCTTAGTGTAATGTTTTCAAGGCTCATCTGAGTTGTTCCTTGTATAACTACTTAATTCTTTTTTATTGCCTAATAAAAACGTAACTTTAATTTACCAGTTTAGCTTAAAATTTTGTGACTTCTGTCAAGATGGCACCTGAGTAATAGAGCTGCACAATATCTCCTCGTGGACCCACTTAAAAAGTTGAGAATTTAGTTAAAAACTGCCTGTTCAATGTAGCTAAGACAGGGAAGAGTACCCCAATAATTGAAAGGAGGCCAAGAGAAGATCAGAAATCATGAAGGAGCACTGGAAATGGAGGAAAAAAATTGCAGACTAGGAAGTTGCCCCAGGCTGGCTACAAATGGCTGGGAGCCACAGGCATCTGCAGACAGAGGAAAGCCCAGAAAATCTGATGAAGACAGGACAAGAAGGAGATCCCCAACAACTGACAGGAGGCCACAGGAAGGTCATAAATGCTGAAGACATATCGAAAGTGGAGAAAACAGCAGCCAAGTGCGTGCAGCCCTGAGCTGCTGGCACCCCCAGATCGCAGATGAAGGAAAGCCTGGAGGTCAGAACCTCAAATTGAGGTAAGCACTGATTGGGGAGAAGCAGGAAATGCCAGCAGCTGGTAGCCCCTACCTCCGAAAAATGAACGTGCAGGTCGTGCGGTTCCCAGATCATAAGCAGTGCTCAGCAACCCCACAGGCAATGACTGAAGCAGAAGCATTTTTTAAAATAGAGATGGAGACTGAACTGAGTAGAGTAAAAGAAAGCTCAGAAGAGCACATCAGGGCCTTGGAGGTCACCCTTAAACAGTGCCTAGGAAGAAACTAAAAAAAAGGGGATTCCTGATCATGAAAAATTTTTTATTTCTTTAATTTTCAGGGATAATTTTGCTGGATACAACAACCCGAGTTGATATGTGCTGTCTTTTAAAGCTTGAAAGATCTTGCTCCAGGCTCTCGTAGTCTTAAAAATTTGCAATGAGAAATCTGTGGTAATTCAATTGGGTTTGTCTTGGTAGAATAATGCCTGTTTTTCTCTTGCTGCTTTTAATATTCTCTCTTTATGTTTTATTCCTAAGGTTTTGATTATGAGGTGTCATGGCAAGTCCTGTTGCTGGTTGAGGTTTTTGGTGTTCTATAAGCTTCCTGTACATTGAAAAATAATTCCTTTTTCTAGATTAGGGAAATTTTCTTACACTATTTCAGTGAATAAATTCTTTATTCCTTCAGTGCTGTCTTCTGCTCTTTCTCCTACACCCATAATTCTGAGATTGGCTTTCTTTGAATCATCCATCAGCTGTTGTATCCAGCTACTTTGCTCATTTCTAATTTTGAAATAGCGCCTAATTATAGCATTTGTTTCCTCAACCTTGCCTACAAGGTCTGAAATCTTGTCCCCACAATATTCGAGTCATCTTCCCCTGCTTTGACATATATTTTTTATAGCCTGAATTTTATCTACATTTCTTTTAAAAAAAAATACTTGGAGAAATCTTTGAGAGAAGCAAAGAGACAAGTAGCACCAAAAAACATGGAGGAAAGGAAACATCCAAAAAGAAAGTATATATATATATATTTAAAAAGACTTGTATTTGAATCATTTGATTGAAATCCTTCTAAAACTGTCTCATAAAAAGCTGTGAATCTTCCTCCATAATTATTGTTTTTAATAATGTATAAGTTTGCAAACAATAATTACATTCAACATAGGGAATTGGTGTAAAATCTTTAAAAATATGTATGCATAAAGTTAGGGATGGATAGGTAAGTGAAAGGATAAACCAAATCTGGCAAAATGTTAGTAATTAGTGAAATGTGAGTAAACAATATATGAAAGATAAAAAATATGAAATACCTAAGCATGCTACTCTATCTATTGCTTTAAGGGTAGTATACTTAAGTGATACAGATTTTAGTTTATTTAATGTAGCAATTTGATATAGACTTAAGCTCATTTAATGTAGTGATTCACTCATTTGGTCTTGGATGTAAGTTTATCCTAAGAAAACTGATTGGTGCAATGACAATCTGAATGTCTTTTGAATGTACAAATATTTACCGTTCAGTACTCAACTAAGGAATCTGAAATTTAGCTTTTCTCTCTTTCTCATGTTTTCTAGCCTTGTGAATTTCATTGTTATAGTTCTTTTCTTATGTAGACTGGTGGTTGAAGCCACATTGAAGAATCTCAACAAAGATATAGTAAGATACAGAAAAATTTTTTTTTGGCAAATCACCCCAATAAAGGGTTCTGCTGGACCCAGAGAGGAAGCATGAAGATATGGCCACTGTAGCCCATTCTAGGGGTGGGAAACTGAATTAGTAAATGGTGATTTGAGTGGTAAAGCGAGTCAGATACAGAAGATTAAATATGTGATATATCATATGGTATCTCTTATTTGGGAGACCCAGAACACAGGCATTCTATAGAACCAAATAATGTGATAGTGGGAGTTACAGGGTGATGAGGAGGGTGTTGGAGGACCAAAAATGGGGAGGGAGAGGGATTGAAATATTGATGTGATATGTATGTGCACAAAATACTCAAGTCCATTGTAAACATTATATATATATATATATATATATATATATATATATATATATATATAATAAAAATGGTGAGAAAAAACTTAAAATTTTGTGAGAAAGTCCTTATCTATATTTTAAAAAACACAATCTTTTCATAATATTGGTAGTCAACATTGACCTTTTGTTAGTAAAAATCAGGGATGAAAAATGCCTCATCCTATTTTAATCTAACATCTTGTTGTATAATTCTAAATTTTATAATGTTTGAAATTTTAGTTAAAGAATCTAACCACTCATTCATTGCGTTTGGTGACAAAGTTGATATTGGATTTCTTCTGATAACATGAGCAGATTTCAAGTCCAATAGACAGTTTCCACAGCACATGTTTCAAGATAAAGATGGTGTTCAGATACCAGTAAGAGAATACAAATGGGGAGAGGTACAGGATAGATAAGAATATATGAATAGAAACTGATTTTTCAGAAGGCTTTGCTCAGCCTTCTTGGACCCACGGCTCTTCCCCAGCAGCTGCAATGACTTTTGCTCCAAGGAAGAGAGGTATGCCATGGAGGACTGTGGAGCTAGACAGCCGGGTTGTAGGGCAGCTCTGTGGTGTCTCGCATTCCATCATGATGGAAAAGGAATCTGTGTAACTCTTGTATCTCTTCTGGGTGCTCACCTCATCAGAGTCTACTTCCCTGGGGCTGCCCTCTGAGGAACTGTGGGTCAGGTTTCTCCAGGAGAGAGGTGGCCAGTCATACACTGTGACGCACTCACGGATCCCTCTTGGTGAATCTGTTGAATTCTCTGCTCTAGGTTGGTCATGAACATTTGGGGCCAAAACATGGGGGGAAATGGTAGAAGGGCACCTAGAGTGTATAACTTATTTTAGTGGACCACTAATAAGTCTTTTGTTTCCCTTCTTTGTGAATGCTAGTGCCTATCATCGTTGTCTTATCCTTGCACTGATTCTGGGTGTTGGGAGCTTGGAAAGCAGGTAGTTAACTTGTAACACAGATCACAGTTCTGAACAATAGAACTTTGCCAGGAGCTGTCCTGAGGAGTTCATCTGGGCCCAGGCTATGAGGTCAGCACTTTGAGTAGACATTGTAATGGGAAAGTTCTCGAGATTTTTGGAAGGAGATGAGTGTATTGTGCATTTGGCAGAAGGCAAATCACTGTGGCTAGAGGGTGGAATATTTCAAAAGTAGTTGCCAACAATTTTTTCCTTTTCCATATACTCTTTTCAGAGATGAATTTGTTTCCTTTCTTTCTTGCTTATGGGCTGGCTGTATGACTGCTTTAGCCAATATAGTACAGCAGAAGTGATATTCTAAAACTAGTATGGAAATTCAAAGACCCAAAATATCCAAAACAATCAAAGAAAATGCTAGAGGACTCTATTATTTAATTTCAAAAGTGTTCTCTAACTTTGTAATTAATTAAATGTGGTATTGTAAAAATAAACATGTTTCAATAGAACAGAACAGGAAGTCCAGAAATAGACCCATGCATATGTAAGTTAATTGAACTTTACAAAGGCGCCAAGGCTAGTTTAGCAGATAAAGAATAATCTCAACAAATGGTGTCAGAGTGGGATAAATGTATGAAAAAAATGGCATGTTGGATACTATCAACAACTTTAAATTCTGCTTATTAAAGTTACCATTAAAACGATAAAAGACAAAGGTTCAGAAAGACAAATATCTCACATTTTCCTCTACCTCCCAGGGTGCTGGGATTACAGGCCTGCACTACCACACCCGCTTATTTTTTGCTATTAAAAGCATAATGAGTATAGGGACAGAAAATTTAAACCATCTAGTACAGATTAGGTTCCTTATATTTGTGAAATACGGGATGGGGCTTAAAAGCACTGCCAATCAATTCTATTCCTTGGATAAACATTTACTAGGTGCCTTCTGTGTGCTGAACCCTGACGAATCCAGAAAAATAAAACCAGACTGCTAGTGGCACTGAGATAGATGTTGAATGGGAATAGGCAGGCTGGCTACTGGGGAGTAGGACAGTCTCTGAATCCCCAGGCTTTAGAACACTTACTTTTAGGTTCACTTTACAGATAAGAAGAGTACATTTGTTTGTTTTTCAACTGAAGTAACTTCCTGTCAAAATAGCAGCTAAAACCAGAGCCTGGAGAGGGGGAGGGGGAATGAATTGAGGGGAGGGAAGCTGGCTAGGCAGTGGGAAGGAGAAGAAATGACACACGGAAGAATGATACCTGTCACCCACAATCGTAGCCTTTACTGCACATTCCTTACAAGGGAAGTCAGGCCTTGGCCTTTACACCATATTTTGCTTAAGACACACTCTTTTATAATTGTTTTATAAGATTTAGATGATTGCCATGTGCATTGGTCAGCTTTTCTGTTGCTGAGACACTGGTAACAACAACTTAAAGGACGTGAGGTTGATTTGCTTCCTGGTTTCAGTCCATGGTTCACTGGTTCCAAGCAGAAGCATCATGGTGGAAGGGTGTGGCAGAGGAAAATTCAGCACTTCATGAAGGCTGGAAGCAGGGCAGGTTGGAGCAATTAACTAGAGGAAGGGGCCAGGGACCAGATATAAGCCCCAAGGTCACGCCTCCACGACCCACCCCAACCCACCCAGAAGTTTGCTTTGCTAATTCCCTAGGCTGCCCCCAAGCCAATCAAGTTAACAATTAAGCTTAATTGGCACATAGTGAAATTTATGCTTGTTATGAATTCTAGGCAAATATTTCAAACATTGCTTATTTATTGATCAAGGCTTCTAAATGTCTAACGAATAGACCTTGATCTGAAATATGCTTTCCCCAGCATTCATAGCGACCCCTCTCAGAAGTCTGAACTCATCTCTTCTAGTTTGTCGCAATCACTTGCTGCTCCCTCCCCAGGCACTTCCTTGTTGATGACAGTTGACGTATTTCCTTCCCTGGAGATCTTTGGGACGTAAACAGACCTTAGCCAGCAGGAGTAGCATTAAAATTCAGCGAAGACAACATAGGCTTGATGTAAATAACAACTATCTAATTCTAGAAGATTTTCTTAATTGGTTCTGAAAAGAGCAGTAGATGAGGCAGTTATGTGTGGAACAATTTGAGTCTATTTCTGCCTAGATGTACAGAAGAGATTTATAACTTTATTTTTCAAGTTTGTTTTGAGATTATGAAAGTTAGTATTTGCTTATTGTTCAAATTCAGAAAATAAAGAATAGCACATAGAAAATAAATATGTCTCATAATCCTGCTACCCAGTCATGGCCGTCTTGGATGTATTTCCTTGCAGCTCTTAGAACCACACACACACACCCAGCACACACACAATGTTGCATCTGTCATCTAGTATCTTCCTCCATGATGAAACATCGGAGGATCACGGATTCTAGGTCAGGTAGGGCAACTTGCTGACTTAAAAATGAAAGAGCTAGGAATATAACTCAGTGTGAAAGCTCTGGGTTGAATTTCTAGTAAAATTAAAAAGAAACAGACAAACGAAAAAACCCCAGAAAATAACATCAACAACAACAGCATCCCCAAACTCACAGGATAACAATTTAATGATGCAAAATCTGTAATGTTTGACCTTGCCTGACAAAGTCCCTCACATCTGATAACTTCAGGAAATCCCAGGTGCCAACTTAAGCTTCGATGAGGATTTATCTTTCTTTGTCCTCGTAATGGCAAAATAGCATCACCCAAGTGCTTTTCTGTTTTGTGCTATGCGTTTTGCTCTGTAGGCACTGGAAGGAGACATGAGGTAGAGAAATGGGCTGCTGGCGAAGGTCCTACCTGGTGGCTGGATAGCATTTTCAAGCCAACCACTGAGTTCAAAGGCTGGCTGGTACACGCTGGGTCATACGGCCTTTAAGCCAAGGCTGCTCCTGTTGGAGAACCTGTGAACTCAACGTTACCTCTTCAGAAGTTAATGCAAATTTTCATTCTGACCCAGTTTGTTCTTTGTTGAGTCTGGGTGGAAAGTTAGTTTTTCTGGAGACTGCTTAAGACTCTGGATAAACCCACTTTAGAGGCTTCAAGTTGCCAAAACTCCCCGCTCCTGAACCAGTGGTCCCACTCTCTCATTTCTTCAGTTTCCTCTATACCTTCTGAAGTTGTCATGCAGTGTCTGGTGACATCTAGAAAATGGAAGTCCTTAGTCCTGGAGGCTCAACACTTACCTAATAAATGTTGTTGAGAATTTAATCTTTAATGTTGTTTGTACTGGGGTACTGGGGATTTAACCCAGGGCCTTGACACTGTGCTACATTCCAGCTCATTTTTTAAGTTCTGATTTTGAGACAGAGTCTCAACTAAGTCACTAATTTTCCCAGGCTGGGCTCAATCTTGCAGTTCTCCTGCTTCAGCCGTGCAGAGTGCTGGAATTACAGGCTTGTGCCACCAGGTCATGTTGGGAAAAACAAAACAAAACAAAACAAAACAACAACAAAAACTTCACTGGCTTTCCCCCCCTACAAAAGAATGACCATATATTAACTGTTTCATGAAAAGATTTTTTTTTTGAAAAATCAGTACGATATTTGCCACCAAAAATGAACAGCTCTCTTCTCTAAAGTGGTCTAAATCTTGAGAATAAAGATTTTTAAAGTCAGAGAAGAACTATGTTATCCAAAATTCATCACCAGGACATAGCAAAGTGTGGCCCGTTTTCCTATCCTGGGCTGTCTGGAGGTGGCAACGTGGCGTTTCTTAGTTCCTTGTAAGTCTTCCTTGTCTTCTTCATCTCAACATCCACCAGGCTTTGGGAGCTGGTGGAAAGGTCTTTGGTCTGTAAGTCCTTCTGAAACTAAAAAAAAAAGAGTATCCAAAAGACCAGCTCTTTCAAAGCCATCTCTAATACTTGCAGGATGTCTGCCAATATCTGCTCCTTGCAAACAATGAGACTTAAAAACAGCAACAGCAACTTCTAAGCCCCGCTTCTTTCCTTATAATTTCCTTCCTTTAATGAAGGGAAATTGGTGTGCTATACCGTGTCAGAGTTGGGGCTCACATGGATACAAATGGAAAGTGAAGAGCTCGTGATGGCCCGTGTGCCAGGTGCTGGCTAATTGTACACAGGAATAATGGATAATAACCCATCTTAGTGTGCTGATCAATGCAGTCCGCTCTCTGTGATGCGGAAGAGGTCACTGGAGACAGCGTGGAGGCCTCTCATCACTCCTATTCATTAACCAGACACTGCTGGCTGAAATACAGGCTCCATTACCTTCGCACAACAATGACAGGGACCCAGCATCAAATTGTAATTAGGTTTGAGCAGGGCCGGGGTACAGTTGCTATAATCAGAATCACTCTGAATTAATTTTATACTTGTGAAAGGATAGAGGTGAGATTGATTTAATGGTAACCAAAGCAACCCCCTTTTCCGTGACTCTGTGAGCTTGGGGTGGTGGTAGGGGCGAGTAAAAAGCGAAAGGGGAAAATGGAGGGCAGAGGAAAACCGAGAGATGACCATTGCAGTCCTATTAATTTCCATCACAACTCGTTAGGAGAAAATGTGTTACAATAGAGCAAGTGCATTACTACAAGGTGATGGCCGCCTGGGACCTGGGAATCTTTGTGGGACTCATTATGGGCACATCCTGGGATGCTTCATTTCCTCTCCCGTTGTCCTTGTCACCTGTGTTTGGAAACAACTTGTTTAGGGCAAGGATTTCAATTTGTAGGGAAAGGTGGAAATTCAAGCCGGGTGCCATTTCCTTTCTCTGGTAAGACTCAGGTATTCAGCCACTTCGCCCTTGGGGCTGTATATATCGCTGACCCGATGGCCAGAAAATTTTGAGAAAATTTTGGAGACCTGTTTGTGAAGTGGTTTAAGAAGATATGCATGTGAGAGTTATGGTAAAGGGACCACATCTAGGTCCTCGTGATTGAAAATTCATTAAATTTTGTTTCAGGTTTAGAAGATCCTGCTTAGGTGATCATGTATCATCTGAAGATGTGAGACCACTGGTGAAATGTATGTACACATGCATACATTTTCATATGCAGATTTTTGGCACACTGGATTTACTCCATGTCTGCCTGATCGCTAACATTTAGATGCCATAAATGAAATATTTTCTCTTCCTGCACCCCAGAGGATTTATTCAATGTTTCCCAGATCACATCAGTTTTCAGAGTATAAATATCATAGTAATTTTGAGGACGAGATCCTGTTAAAATACATAGACAAAGATTTATAGGCGGGAGTTTTTTCCCCCTTAAATATGTCTCACATTTTTAAGAAAACAGAGTTTAAGTACTATGAGTTGTTTAGATGTTCAAACAAAATCTATCTTGTCCAGATTAAAAAGAAAAGAACACTTGTACTCTCTTTAAAAGTTATCCTTTTGAACGCAGTACCTTAGCTGTTCAAGTAATAGCTATGAAAAAATGGAGAAGTCATTAAAGTGATACTGGTGCATATTACTTGTGCATCTGATTACCTAGAAATTTTATGTGCAAGTTTAGATTTTATGTCACATGTTAATTAGGATATTTGAGATTTCAAATAAGTGACACGCTTAGTTAAAATTCACTTCATTTTTGGAGCTAGAGATTTTATAAGACCTTAAAAATGTGCTTCAATTTCATTTTTTTTGCCTTTCTTTTTGTTTGCTTAGGCCAAAGATATGGTGAATAAATGAACACGGAGAAGTGGAAATGGAGTGAGGTCTAAGTGGGAGGTTTCCATGTTGCAGCTTTGTAGAATTTCTTGATTCCCCCCCCCCCCCTTTATTTTAGTACAGGAAGAGTTAGTGGAGGAAACAGTGAAGACATTGAAGTTTGCCTGAATCTAGGTATATGCACATCATTTGTCAAAAATTTGGAAAGTAATGACTAAGGTGTATGTGCAGAAAATCTTAGCAGTCCCAAGGCTGTTGTCCTTAGAAAGGCTTGTTTCCAAGCCTGGGAAGTGGATTGACAAAAATTCTCCTATGTTGATACAAAAGTTTCCCTAAATTACATGTTTGGCTCCCAGTGTAAACAATGTGGCATATGCTAAATACCTCTTTCCTTCAGGAAGCCTGGAATTTCAGGGACTGTGATTAGTCATTTCAACAGTATGTGCCCATGTGATCAACTGAGTAGATCATGCTTAAAACCTTGTTGCTGGTTTATTCCAGACTTTGTCTCATGTGCCTTTTTCTTTGATTGATTTTACTTTTATATTTTCTTTGTAGTGAATTTTAGCTATGAGTGTGGATACATGAGCTAATTCCTGGGAGCCCTTCTAGAAAATGGGGGTAGACACTGGAATCTAGACACAGTATAAAGTAGGTTCTGGGTAGTTCAGTACTAATTCTGTCCACATTCTCAAAAGAAGTATGAAAAAAAAGTGACTTAGTAAAATGTAGTAAGAATTCTTATGGAAAGTGTTACTATTTGATTTAGAGGAAGAGAAACAGACTGAGATTCTAAGTAGGCAGTGAAAATCTTCCATCTCTTCCAGAAAGCCCACCTATCATCAATTGCTAGCCCCCCAGATCACAAGTACCCTTTTATGTTCCTTTGTTTGTTTGTTTGCTTATTTTAGATGGAAAAAATTGGAATGACTAAAAAGGAGATGTGGGCCAATGAAGTGGGGAAGCCAAGAACATGGGATGATTCTGATAGTCTAGGTTCCAATGGTCCATGAAACCCATCTGAATGGGAAGGATACCCTCTATGGCAATAGGATATATTCTAGTTCATTTTTTTTTTGGTAGTTGGAGAAAAAAATCCAAGGATCTTGAATATATTCTTAACACAGTGGATTAGCACTTAGGATTAGCACTTTGAGAAGCTTAGAAGAGAGAATAACTCAACTCTTTTAGGAACATTGGGGTGAAGAAACATGTACACAATACAGTATTCTCGATCCTCAGCTCAGAGGTGAGGAGAGCTTGGCCTCTAATGAAGTGAGAAGAAAGTGAATGAGAATTCACCCACACCCCATTAGAGCACAGAATAGACAGACACACTATGTTCCTCTGAGAGAGAGAGAGAGAGAGGGAGAGAGAGAGAGAGAGAGAGAGAGAGAGAGAGAGAGAGCATTTGACATTGAGGGACAGAGTGATGCTTTATAGACCTAACACTTCTATGGCATATATCAAGAAAAAGAACATAGACATCAAAAAAGTAAATTTCTGTTGAAGAACAGGCTTGCAGAGGAAAACAAAATAAAAGCATTTAAGAGAAATAAGTTTTTGGAGGCAAACAAAAATAAACAAGAACTGCTGAAAGTCCACTAACTGTGAGACTGGGGAAATTTCTTTCCAACTTTGGACTGCTGATTCTCCATGTGCTCTGTGGTAGTGTCACATTTGTCCTAGGAAAAATAAAAAGGAGGGAAATGTATTTTCCCCCAAAAGTAAAGGCTTCCATTTTGGGGGGTCTGAAATTTAAGATCTGAAAATATCTGTAATCCATAAGTCTATGTAATATTTCCTCGTATTGTCTGACATACCTACTGATAAATCTGAGTTCTCTCTGAATATATCAAATAAATGTAAATATTTTCTCTAGTTCTGTGGGTTAATTTTTTTTTGTCTATTGATATTTTCATTTTCAATCAATGAAATTATTTATACTTGCTATAGAAAATATTTGAAATTTGCCCATATAGTTATTCATCCTAGAATACTGCCCACTTTTGTCATATTTTTTCAAGTTTCCTAAATAAATATAAATTTTCACCAGAGTTAAAATTTAAAAAATAAATTACTGAAGTTAAAAAAAAAAGAATTGATGAACTTGAATGATATGGCTCAGCAAATGGAAAACTAAAATTCTTCAAAGGTACAAGAACAAAGGCGCCCATACAATATTTAAAAAATTGTTCCTGAGCACTCGACATGGAGTCTTACCTTGCTTATTCGCGGAGGACAAAGTTCAAGGATGACATAGAAGGAATTGCTCATGTATCCAGGTAGAATAATGCAAATCATTTGCAAGGTAGAAATGTCAAGTTTCTCAGAGACTCATAGCAACACTACAGCCTAGAAAAAAAAATCTATTGTGATGTGGGTGAAAGAATATGAAACCCCTAACGGTCATACTATGGCAAGTTATCACTCAGGTGTAATGACCAAAGACATCTCTTCAAAGACAAAAGAATTGAGTGATACTTGGAAAAGTAAGTGATAATGAAATCCAACCATGAAAGATATGAGTGCGAATAAAATAAGGGAACTCAGAGAAAGAAAAATCCATAACAAAAGGGCATGGTGGTCATGGAATCCATTTAAATATAGAACTGGAATTAAGCAAATAGGTAAATTGTGGTTATAGGGCAGTATGCAAATGTATGGGACTGATAGTAGAGAAATGATGTAAAATAAAACTTGGGAGGTGGAGAGAAAAGACAAGAATAATATTTTTTTAAAAAACACTCACTGCTGAGTCAATTGGTATTTTATATGAGTTTTACTTTTGCAAAGAGAAGAAGCTTCCCATGTCTTAGGGTCTTTTGTATCTTTTTAAAAAATTTTCTAGTTTTAAGTAAAATTCCTTCAAGTTATAAAAGTTCAACTTTATTTCTTTTCTTTTTAGGTTAATATTTTAATTTCAACCAAATGTCTATTGCAGAACAAAGAACACCAAGAATCAACAATTGGATTATATCAAATTTAAAAAATTCTGCACAGTACGGGAAGCAATTGACAGAGTGAAGTGAGAATTACAGAAAGGAAAAAAGTTTTGGCAGTTGTTCTTCAAACAGAGGACTAATACCTAGAATATACAAAGAACTAAAAAAAAAAATTACTCCCCTAATTAAGAGGCCCAATCAAAAAATGTGCAATTGAAATGGACAAACTGTTCTCAGAAGGAGAAGTAAAAATGACCAAAACTTCATGATAAAATATTCAACATCTTTAGCCATTAGAGAAATTAAAATCAAAACAACATAGAGGTTCCATGCTACTCCGGTAAGAATGGCTGGTATCAAGAACTCAATGAGGGAGGTTCCAGTCAAGATGGCGGCTGAGTAACAGCACTGCACAATGTCTCCCCAACAACTCACTTAAAAAAATCAAGAAGATAGTTAGAAAAAGTGTGTTTGGTGTAGCTAGGAAAGAGAGGAGCATTCCCAGAAACTGAAATGCGACCAGTGGGAGGCCAGAAACTCTGAAGGATCATCAAAAGCAGAGGGGGAAAAAAATCCCTGCAGTCCAGAAAGCCACTGCAGCCGGCTGCAAACGGCTCCTGGAGGAAAGCTCACGGGGACCTGGACATCTGACAGTACGGAGCTGGGAGAGGATGGAGCACACAACAACGGGAGAGAAGGCTATAGGTGGGTCAGAAGCAGCCGGCACGACCCTGAGCTGCCGGCACCCACAGATCACAAACAAGGTCCGGAGGCCAGAACCTCAGCCCGAGGTAAGCGTGGATCCAGACTAGTGGGAATCATTGGCTGTGGGCGGCCCCAGAAGCACCAACCCGCGGGTGTTTGTACTATAAATGCAGTGTGCGCTCCCCCTAGAAAAGGCCCCAGCATCCCAGATCAGAAACGGGGCTCAACAGCCATGGCAGGCAGAGACATCAGCAGGAGACATTTTCTTTCTTGTGCACCAGAGACTGTCAGAGGTAGCAGTACCATGGGGAAATGTGGTAACAAATCTTACACAAAAAGATCTGATTCCCCAGGGGAGGGTGCAAGGGGTGCTAAAGTTGCAGAACCCAAAGAGATGGGCAGGAGGGATAGTGACTTATGGGCCCAGATAGTCAGTGAATTAAAGCAGGAATTAAAGCAGGAATTAAACCAGGAAGCAAAGCAGAAAATAAAACAGACAGAGCAACAGCTACAACAACACTTAGCTAAGCAAAAAGTAAGCCTTGAAAAGAAATTAGAGGAGACCAAAGAAGAAATGGGGAAGTGCAGTTACAAATCTCCTACAAAAAGACCTGAAACCCCAGGAGATGAAGTCAGGGTAAATAAAGATGAATATGGCAAAAATGATGGCATCTTCTGGACCCAGAAATTCAGTGAATTAAAGCAGGAATTAAAGCAGGAAATTAAACAGACAGCAGAAGAGCTACACCAATACATAGATAAGCAAAGAACAAGTGTTGAAAAGCAGCTAGAGGAGACCAGAGAAGAAATATACCAGAAGATAATGAAGACAAAAGAAGAAATTAGAGAAGAACACAGCAGAGATATAGAGAAATTAAATGCAGATATTCAGGAAATGTAAAACATGCAGGTAATAATAAGCAACCACTTTAAACAACTTTGGAATAGTATGTCAGACCTAAAAAATGAAGTGACTAAGCTGCAACATACAAGCCATGAAGAATACAAAGTAAATAAAGAAAGCGAGTCATTACAACAACTGATAGATGATTCAAGGAGAAATAACCTCAGAATTATGGGCATAGAGGAGAAGACTGAGGACAAAACAAAAGGCTTAGAGGGCATGTTTAATGAAATAATGGAAGAAAATTTCCCAAATCTAAGAAAAGAAATGAACATGGAACTACTGCAGGCATATAGAACACCAAACAACTTTGATCAGAAGATATCCTCATCACGCACGACACATCATAATTAAAATTCTAGAGACCCAACACAAAGAGAAAATACTAAAAGCGGTAAGAGAAAAACAGAAAGTGACCTACAAAGATAAGCCCATCAGGATAACGGCACATTTTTCAATCTAAACTCTAAAAGCAAAGAGATCGTGGAGCAATGTCATCCAAGCACTAAAAAAGCATAAATGCCAACCAAGACTGCTATATCCAGCAAAATTATCTTTTAATTTAAAGGGAGAACTTAAGACTTTCCATGACAGAGATAGGTTAAAGGGATGTGCAGCCACTGAGCCAGTATTGCAGAAAATACTTAAAGGAAACTTAGACAGTGAAAGGGAGACCAGCGACACCAGTGACCCAGAGAAAAAGTGACAACAGCTAGAGGAGAAGGAGCTGAGAAAAAAGTAGGTTAGTAATCAGTGAAATATGAGTAAATAAGATATGAAAGTTAGGAAATTCTGAAATAACTAGATTTGCCTTCATGTCTGTCACTTTAAGTATATTTATGTGGTATAGATATAAGTTCATTTAATGCAGCAATGTGATATAGTTTTAACTTTGTTTTGTTGTAGCAATTCACTTATTAGGTCACTAATGAAAGTTTATCCTAAGGAAACTGATTGATGTAAAGATAACCTCGTGAATGTACAAATATGCACCTTCCAGTATTCAGCTAAGGCAGTTGAAATTTATTTATTTATTATTTTTTCTTCTTTCCCAAATTAACTATCCTTTTGAGCTACATGCTTATAACTATTTTCTAGTGTGAACTGGTGGGTGAGGCCAGGTTTAACATTAGCAACAAAGATGTAGGAAAATATGGAAAAAAACCCTTTTGGTGAATATCCCAATGAAGGGATCGGTTGGATTCAGAGAGGAGATATCAAGATTTGACTACTGCGAACCCATTAGAGGAATAGGAAGCTGGGGTAGAGTGGTGACTTGAGTGAAATGACTTAGGCACAGAAGATTAATATGTTAAACACCGTATGGTTTCTCGGAAAACCCAGAACACAGACATTCTTTGGAACCATATGAAGTGATAGACGGAGCCGGGGGAAGGGACAGGGAGGGGGTGGAAGGGTAGAAGATGGGAAGGGATTGTGAAGTCGATGTGATACATAGATGTACGAAACACTCAAATTCATTGTAAATACTATGTATTACATTTGTATATTAATAAAAATAGTGGGGGAAAAAGAACTCAATGAACAGTAAGTGCTGGTATGTGTTGGGGCCTTCAGGGCCTGAGAGCCTCAGCATTGCTGATCTCGGCCAAGTTCCTTTTCCGTTTGAACAGTGTGAAATTCCAGGTGTTGCTTGTTTACTCAATTTAAGTCACATGTTTTTTTGACCGTTTGAAGTTTGGATCAAGTGTGGAAACACGTGACTGTTAACTAGTGGGAAGGCAAGGAGTGTATAAAAAAAGCAAGACTGTAGATAATAAAGCGTCTTTTGCAGCAACCCTTGCAAGAGTCCGGTGTTCTTCAATCCGCACTCCCCCTCTCGCGTTCTCATTGACTGACTGAGCGGGCTCGGTCAGGTAAGATCGTGGATCAAAAGAAACTCTTCTACATTATTGGTGGGACTGTACAGGGCAGTACGCAAATGTGGAATTGATAGTAGAGAAATGATGTGAAAGATGACTTGGGAGGTGAAGAGAAAGGATAACCACTATGAAAAGCAATGTGGAGATCGCTCAATCACTGAAAATAGATGTTCCATTTGACCCAGCTATATCTCTTCTGGATATCTTTCCAGAGTTAAAATCACACAGCAAAATCATACGACAGTGATACATGCATACCTATGTTTACAACAGCACAATTAATAAGAACTAAATCTTGGAAGCAGCTGACATATCCATCAACTGATGTATGGTTCAAGAAAATGTGGTACTTACATCAGCGAACTACTCTACCAAAAGAGAGATAAATTGGAGATTTTTGCAGGAAAATGAGTACACCCTGAGAAGATCATTATGCCTAGAGAATGAATTAAACACAAAATGTTAAATACTGCATAAGTCTTGTGATATGGAAAACTCAAAGTATAAGTAAATAAAAAAGCAAAATAAGAGACTGTGGAAGAAAACTGGGAGATAGATTTGATGGAAAGAGAAAGGGGGAGAGTGGGTGGAGAGAGGATGGAGAGTGAATAAGGAAAATAAAAATTATGAAGATATGTATATGCACCAATTTCTCAAGTCAAATGTAGTTATTATGTATCACAGTTATACAATAAAAGAAGAATTTTGGAAAAAGTTAGTATTCTAAATAGCATCTATATTATGATTCCATTTGCATGATACTGTTATTTAGGCATCCATCCATCTGCACACACACACACACACACACACACACACACGCACGCATGCACACACAGAGGTATATATAATAATGTTCATAAAGTATCAGTTTTTTCGGAGTGAGATTTTGGTAACTTAAAAAGCTATACTGCTTATGTTATAATAAGCAGATATCTTTTTGTTTTAAAAGGATTAAAACATTAAATGCCATGGAGCCTCTGTGCACAGAGCCTCTGTGCTTTTAACTACCCAGCTTAAGAAAAAAAAAAAAAGCAAAACAAAACAAAAAAAAATGAAACAGAACAAAACAACCTCCAAACAAAATCAAAATGCATTACACAACGAACAAAACCTTGGAATTTACTTTTTTTGTGTGTATGTCTGCTTTTGTTTAAGCATAGTTTTTCTTTTGAAATTAGCTTCTTTATTTTTCCTCTGTTTGTACAAAGTCTCGGAGTAAGATCAGCAGAAAGAAGGGCAGGCATGAGAGGCGAGTCTGAGCAGGCCAAGCGCTGCACTCTGACCTAGTGGTGGAAACCTCTGGAGTGGGCTCCCAGCTGATCCTGACTTCAGCTGCTTGCTCTTGCGGATTCATAGAGAGAGAGAGAGAGAGAGAGAGAGAGAGAGAGAGAGAGAGAGAGAGAGAGAGCTCATTGTCCAGAGAAAAGAACTTGCAATGTGATTCGAAGCACTAAGTCCTCAAGGCATCGTTGTATTTATATATTTATTTATTTCGAGTCTTCCAAAGTGACAGGTCCAAATATTTCTTCGTTGTTTCTTGACCCTCCTCCCATGCCAGAAAAGAGGGCTGCTGGAATAGGTAGATGGTGTTTGCCATACTTTGGCCTTTCCTGTAGTTGGCCGTCCAGGCTTTTGGCATCTTCTTGAACACTGGTTCTCACATACACAGTTTGCACTTGGAATTTGTTGGTTACCTATTTCATTGGCCTGTTTGTGTCTGGGGTATCTCTGGAGTAAGGTGGCCCGGCATCATTTCTTCTAATAAACTGAGGGGTGTGAGTTCAAACAAGCATATAAATAGAAGCTCTCTTCTCTTGGGCTCACTCAAACCTATGTGCATTTGTTTGTAATCCAGAATGAAATATTTATGATTCAGAATAGAAAGGGAAGACCTGGAAAAAACGTATATTGATGGATCCAGATTTGATCTGGAATCTCACTTTTAAACATTGTCATCTCTCAAAAGTAATTAGACTTGTGTGTATCTCATTTTTTAAAAAATTCAATCAGGAAACACTGTCAATTCTCTCTGACACCCTGGAGATTCACTGCCCACTGATTTCTGTGTCTGGACTGAAACAAGTGAAGAGCATGTGTGTCTGGGCAGTTTTCTTGTCTGACTTCTGGTTATGTTTGTACTCATGGCTGGAGTTGGTGACGTACTCAAGGCAGAGCCATTGGAGTATTCCTTCTTGGTACAGACAGTAAGGACCATAGTTTTTACAAGATTTAAAAGCAAATGGAAACAACAACCCCTCCCCCACCCCCCAAATAAAACCAGAAAATCCTTTAATCTGTGTCTGATTTTTCTCTTTCAGTCATGGGCTGTTATAGTCAATCTCAACTGTCAACCTGACTGGATGAAGAGATTCCAGGGGAAGTGGCTGGATCACGGAGCGCTACACTCGCCATGGCTAAATTACGGTTAGGAGGTGCGGCCCAGTTGGAGGTGGACACTCAAGGTAGGCCTTTCGAGAGTCTGTCCCTTGCTGCTGTTCTGCTCTCTGCTTCCTGGGTACCACGAGGTGAGTGGCTCAACTCCACTGTGATTTTTCTGCTTTGGAGCCAGCTGACCATGGGCTGAACCTTTTGGAACTCTACGGCACATGACACCTGGCATACCTTAAATGGTGAGTGTTGCATATTTTGTTCCAGCAATGGAAAAACTGAACAATGCATGGGGATTGAACTCACGTCATACATATGCTAGGCAAGTTCTGTACCGCTGCCCAACATTCCTCTTCCTTTAAAAAACTATCTCACTAAATTGTATAGGCTGGCCTTGAACTCTTGGTATTCCTGCTTCAGCCTTCCAACTAACTGAAAACGTAGGCATGTGCCATTATATTTGGTTTTGATATACTTTTAATGATCACATATGCCAGAATTTCTGGACTGTGTCAAAATAAACTATAATAGACTGCATCACACCTCCCCACACTCACACAGACACACACACACACACACACACACACACACATTAGTTGAACAAAGTTTTGAACAACTGTAGGAGTAATGTTGAGTGAGGTACCATGTGTTTATGGGGAAGATATATTTAAATTTTAACTACATTTGGGAAAATATTTGTATTGAAAAAGGCCTATTTTTGGTAGGAAAACTTGCTTTCTACTCTTAAGCACAGCAAACAGATTTGTATTCATCCCTGTTACTATGTAGGCCACAGCATCTCTTACAGAAATCCATTTCACACATTATGGAGTTTTTATTTGCATTTGTACTTCAAACAGTGAAATAGAGGGGTATGCAATGTGAGATGTGATGCTTGTGTTATAAATTTTATGTCATAAACAAAATAGTTAATGAAATTTGAGTACTAGTTTTTGAAATGAAGATCTACTTTAAAATCAAAACTAAACAACCAAATGAAGAAGATGACAATTCTTGCAAAAAATGATTTTACACACAGGTGGGGGCTGTTGAAGATCCAGCTGATTGATGTCTGCTTTAGGAGATTTGCCAGTGCCTGGTAGTTTCATCAGTGCTTTGGTGGCTGGCCTTTGCACTAACAGAGAATAGCTTCTTACACAATTGACTATTGGTCTCTGTGTTTTCTGCTCTTCCAGGCTGAGATATAATTTGTACTGTATCCCAGGATAAACAGAAATGTGTTTTATTTTTAAGGCCTTTTATTGAGTCTCACTTCTCATCAAACAAAGCTTGCTGGAGGACACCTCCCAGGCATTTCTAACCTTTTCAAAGTTTACTATGCACCCTTTCATGAGTGGGGGTGGGGAGCAGACAAGAATATCATGGCAGGAAAAGAATCATTTAAATCTTTCTATTCCTGGGTGGATGAAGTTAAAAATGGAATCTAGCTCAGAGAACTTGCAGTGGAACCGATACATTCAGCTGAGGAATCAAGCCCAGCAAAAGATGTCCTTTCAAAGCACAGAGGCCCTGCTTGAGGGTGTGTGTGGGGGGGTTAACTGGGGATATGGTAGCAGTGGGGTACACCCACCTTCCTTTCTCTAACTCATGCACCTGAAGAGAAAGCCCAAGGGCTAGAAGAAAGCCACCTTTCTCCAGATGAGCAGCCTTCAGGGCCAGAGGGCATGCCGATGTCATTGTAGTGTGACATCACTTGTGCAAAGCCTAGAGGAGTAGCTATGCTTTCAGAATGCAACAACCCAGAGAGCATACTCTACCACATGTATGAAAAGACCATCTGCAGATAGACAGTGGAGTAAAACTCCTTCCAATGAGGGAAAATTGCCAAAGTTCACAAGCATCATTGTTGCCTTTGGAGATTAAAAGTTAGAAGGGAGGGACACTTATTCCACGAATTATAAAATAATTATAGCTGAAGCTCTTCTTAGAGCCAATAGTACCGACAATCGAAAAAAATCATTTAATTTGGCTGCCATAGAATGGCATATATATGCCTTAAACATTTTCAACTTAAAATATGTGGAATGGCAATTTACTAGGTTTCTGGTATAATATTCAGGCCTTTGCTTTGAATTTGGAGCCATGAATTGAAAATTCCCTTGTCTTTTCCATAATTCTTTTTTTTTGTTTGTTTCTTTAAAATAGAGTGAGCTTAAAGACACATAAAGCAGACCAAATACAGAAACATTTTAGATTTTTTAAGAGTTCTGTTTCTCCCCCGCCACACACCATTTTTATTAACATACATATGCAATACATAATGCTTACAATGGACTTGAGTATTTTGTGCACATATGTATCACATCAATATTACGATCCCTTTCCTTCCCCATTTTTGGCCCTCCCATTCTCTCCCCATACCCCTGTAACTCCCACTATCACACTCATTTGGTTCTATAAAATGGCTGTGTTTTGGGTTTCCCAAATCACAAAAACTATGTGATATTTAACATATTCAATCTTCTGCATCTGACTTACTTTACCACTCAAATCACTGCTTATTAGCTCAGATTCTTACCCCTAGCATGGGCTTCAGTGGCCATATCTTGGTACTTCTTTTCTAGGTCCAGCAATGCCCTTTTTTGGGGGTGATATGCCAAAAGTTCTTTTTTTGGGTACATTATATCTTTGTTGAAATTCTTTAACATGGCTTTACCCAAGACAGTACTGTTTTAGAAGGATATCAATCAAAGGATCCAAATACCAATTTTTTTTTTTTTTTTTTTTTTTTTTTTTTTTTTTTTTTTTTTTTTTTTTTTTTTTTTTTTTTTTTTTTTTTTTTTTTTTTTTTTTTTTTTTTTTTTTTTTTTTTTTTTTTTTTTTTTTTGGTGCTGCTTGTCTCTCTGCTTCTCTCAAAGACTCCTTCAAGTATTTTCTGAAATGCTGGGTTAATGGTCACAAATTTCTTAAGGGATTCCTGCTCATGAAAAATTTTTCTTCTCCTTCAATTTTCGGAGGTAATTGAGCTGAATACAACAACCTAGGTTGACATGTGCTATCTTTTAAAGTTTGAAAGATCTTGCTCCAGGCTCTTGTAGCCTTTAAAGTTTGCATTGAGAAGTCTGAAGTAATTTGAATGGATTTGCCTTGGTAGAATAATGTTTGTTTTTCACTTGCTGCTTTTAGTATTTTCTCTTTATGTTGTATTTCTGAAGTTTTGATTATGATATGTCATGGTGAGTCTCATTGCTGGTTGAGGTTGTTTGGTGTCCTAAAAGCTTTTTGTACCTAAAAGTTAATTTATTTTTTCTAGAGTAGGAAAATTTTCTTGTATGATTTCAGTGAATAAATTTTTTATACCCTTGGTGCTGTTTTCTCTTTCTCCCCCACCCAAAATTCTGAGATTGGTTCTCTTTGAATCATCCATTAGCTGTTGCTTCCAGCTACTTTGCTGCTCATTTCTAACTTTGGAGTCATGCCTAATAACAGCATTTGTTTCCTCAGCCTTATCGGCAAGGTCTGAAATTCCATCCTCACAATATTTAAGTTGTCTTCCCCTGCTGTCACATATATTTTTCATATCTTGAATTTCATCTAATTTTTTTTAGATTTTCCACTTCTCTATCAAAATATTCCTTTATATATTGCATTTCCTTATTTACCTCAGCCAACATTTTATTTGTGGTTTCTATATACTCAGTGAACTTTGTTTCCACTAGAACCATTATTTGCTTAGTAAAATCCTCTTTAAGCCTGCTGATCATTGCTTGCATTTCTTTGAGAATGTCTTGTTAGAACTTGTTGTTTGACTCATTTATTTGCTTTTTGACTTACTTCCCCAAGAGTTCCACTTTTACAGGACCCTGGACACTGGTTTTTGTTGTCTCAGGCATCTCTGTGGGTGTCCTGTTGCCTTGTTTTCTTCTCATGTTCCTGGTGTTGAGGGATTTCACGTTAGAGGCTTAGCTGAGAGGTTTCTTTGAATGGCCATGACGATGTGTGGTGGAGAGCCACAAATCCTCTTGGTTCTGTGCTGAGAGTAGGCCGTGAGTGATGGCCTCTAAAGTGTCATAGTCACCCCCAGCCCCCTAAGCAAAGTTCTCCTGCCTGTCCTGGCTTCCCTCCCTGGAGGGTGGGGCTCTCTACCCTCAGAAGTGCACCCACGACACTGAGCCATTCACGAGGTCAGTGACCTTTCTCTTCTCTCTACAAGTGTCTCTTGTGCCAGTTTCTTCCTAGACACTCTTTAAGGCTGACCCAAAAATCCCTGCTGTGCTCTTCTGAGCTTTCTTTTACTCTAATCAGTTCAGTCTCACTTTTTTTTGTAATGGCTCCTGCTTACGTCATTACCTGTTATGGCTGCTGAACGCTGCTTCTTACCTGGGCTCCAGGAGGCTTTTTTTTAGGGGAAGCACACTTTGCACTTATAGTATATACTACCCGCAGGCTCATTTTTTGGAGGCTGGGCCTACCAGCTACTGGCAGTTCCCACTTCTCCTGGATTAGTGCTACCTCAGTCTGAGGTTCTGGTCTCCGGGCTTTCCTTCATCTGTGGTCTGTGGGTGCCGACAGCTCCGGGCTGTGCCCAGCCGGCTGCTATTTGCCTTCACTTCTGATATAGCTACAGGATTTCTGACTTTCCCATGGCCTCATGTCAATGTTGGGGCACGCCTTCTTCTCCTAGATCAGACAGATGTTTTGGGCTCCCTGTGGGCTTTCCTCAGACTGCAGATGACTATGGCTCCCAGCTGTTTATAGCCAGCCTGGGCTGGCTTCCTAGGCTGCTGGCATTGTTTTCTTTTTTATTTTCTTCACTTTTGATGTTCCTTCATGGTTTCTGACCTTTCCCTGGACTCCTTTCAGTTGTTGGGGTGCTCCTCCCTGTCCTAGCTATATTGAACAGGAGTTTTATTACTGAATTCGCAACTTTTTAAGTGGGTCAATAAGGAGACATTGTGCAGCTCTGTTACTTGGCTGCCATCTTGACCTGAAAGCCCAGAGTTCTGTTTCTTATTTGAAAAATCCAATTATTTAAAAAAATTGGAGGTTGAACCCAGGACCCCAGAGCTGTTGCATTATGCTACCTCTCCAGCCCTTTCTAAAAATTTGAGATAGGCTCTCAGTAGGTCAGCAAGTCATCCTGCTGGGCTCAAATTTCTACTCCTCCTGCCTCAGTCTCTCAGAATCCTGGGATTACAAGTATGTGAAACAGAGCTGGCTCCAATTTTTTTTTTAAATTTAAGACAGTGTCTTGCTCTGTAGTCCATGCTTGTGTTGAGCTCATTACATAGCCCCAGCTGGTCTCACACTCATGGCAATCCTTGTGCCTCAGCCTTCTGGGTGCTGACATTATAGGCATGTGCCACCATGCTCGGTAAATGAAATGCTGGGGAATCGAAACCAGGGCCTTGAGCTTCTAGGCAAGGACTTTAGCCACTGTGTTATGCTCCCAGCTCCTCCAATAATTTAAAAATAACAATTTGCCTAATTTTTCATTTCTGGGACCAAGCATCCAACACACACAAAGGAGGAAAGAAGGCTTCTTTTCCCTCATGGCTTCGGCCCGTGGTCAACAAGCTCCAAAGCAGAAGCATCATGGTGGAAGGGCTTGACAAAGGAATCCTGTTCATGTCGATGCAGTGGGAGGCAGAGCAGGGGGACACTGCCAGAAAGGAGGGGCCAAGAACTGGAGAGAAGACCCAAGACCCACCCTTACGAGTCACCCAGACACCAATTGATTCTCGGTAAATGTGAAACTCAACATGAATTCACTGTGCTGTGGATGCTTTTCTAAGAGAAAGAGAACCTCCTTTATATACAGATTTGGAGCTATATTAACAGAATTTCTCTAGTGAAAGCTAGAATTATAAAATTGGTTATTATATTAACTTTCTGTCACTCTTACAAATAAATATCTGAGCAGTCAACTTGTAAACAGAAAAGACTTATTTTGGTGCACAATTTTGGAGCTTCCAGTCCATGAGCAGGTGGACCCTACACCCTGAGGTCTCTCATGTGTGTGCATGTGGTGGGTGCGTGGGTGAGGCAGCACATCAGGGCAAAAGTGCAGGGCTATGCAAAACCGCTCGCCTCGTGGTCCAGAAGCAAAATCGAAAGGAGACTGGAGCTCCACGATCCCCCAGGGTACACCCTCTGCCTCCTGGTGGGCCCACACCTAAAAGTTTTCATTAACTCCCAATAGCGCCAAACTGAGCCAAGCTTCCAACACAGTGGGAACTCAATATCCAAAACAGAGCAATTATCAAGATGAACTGAATCATGGAAAATGAATTTTCTAGATGAATGAACGTATAAAACTATTTCAAACTAAGTGAAGGAAAATTTTCTATAGTGTATTTACATCTTAGAAGAAACAGTAAAATAAGTTTATAACCAAATAAGTAATAAGCTGACACCCTAAGCAATCATGTGGCACGATGGTAATTAGGAGTCTCCCAGGGGACATCTAGTGAGCACCCTGCCCTTCCCATGGGGCCTCTCTGCTGCCTAGCTGGTCTAGCTTATGTTCCCTCCTCAATCCTGGATGCTTCTACCTTTCCAGAATCTTCAATCCAGTTACTACTTCTGTGCCTACTTCTCAGTGTGATTTCCTCCTGCCACTGATGGTTTCCAGCATTGGAGCCTGTAAGGTTCAGCTTTTATCTTTTACTTCTAGCAGGTCAGCCGGTTTGGATTATCACATCTTCTGGTTTTTAATTGTCCCCATCATTTTAAAATACAGATATGTTTAGTATTACATATGCATCAATGGGTCTTTCAGTACCACTTGAAACATGTTTATCACTCTAGAGGCAGTCTTCCAATGCTTTGTGTTTGATACACATTACATCAAAGCTTCATAAATTACTGGGAAGTTATTTGGTGTTAAAACAAAACAAGTCATACTGCCCTTATGAATTAACCTTTGTTGCTGGACAAGAATTTAACAGTGTTTATTTAGCAATTCCTGTGTTAATTAGAAAGTATCATGGATTTAGCCATATTTTTCATATTAGTGAAGCCTTGTATGTATTTTGCTGATAATTTTTAATGTAAAATCATTCATTATTTGCAGCAAATAGTTTGATGAAACAATCATACTCAATTTATAAAAATCCAAAAACTTCTAATTGTTTTAAATTAAGCTAGTTTTATCAATGAAAATCCACTGATACGTAATTTTTCATAAATTCATTTTGTAATTTCTATTTCTTACCTATGGCAGTAAAATAATTTTCTCAAATTAAGGCACTAAAAGGGCAATGCAACTCCCACTGAAGGTATTCTAAGATAGATTTACATTTCAAACAGTGTATACATTTCTGACATGTTTGTTAACTTAATGTCTTTATCACTTAACACCACAAAGAAATACATTCTACAATTATGGAATTAATGTACCCGACAAAATGCTTTTAAACTTTTTTTGTATAATTGGTTCCTAATGTCTCTAGAAGTAAAATAACTCAATGTAGCTTGTCAAAATGCATAAATTAAGTGTAATTTTCTTGTCTTCTCCCAACCTACAAACTTGTTGAAACATATACAGTATTTTGTTAGGCATAATATGATATTTAATTTCTCCATCAAGCCCACTGTGACTGTCCCCATCATTTTTCATGCAGCTTTGAGGAGGTTGGGTAGTTGAGGTTATCTGGACCAATGACTACAAAAAATATTTGGGGTACAGAAGGGAGAGGGACTAGAGCTTTGAGAATAAGTGAGGGAAGAAGGCCTTTCGAAGAGCTGTATCTTTATTATCTCAGACTTTCCATATGCACATTTATTTCTGTAAATTGTTTTTCTCATTTGGATACGTGATTAACCTCATACCCACAATAACATGCTAGGAATGAGTTCTGCTCAAAATTACAGAGATTAGCATCAGATTCTCAATGAGGTTTGTTCGCGCATTCTCAGAGTAATGCTAAAATATCTTTAAAAGGGATAAGAGGAGAATATGCAGCCTGAGTACTATTCTTTTGATGCTGAAATTGATTTCAGTATAATGGAACTGTGCCTCTTAAGATTAAAAACAACAACAAAAACAACCCTCTTCCACGTCTCAAATCTTCGTTGAGCTAGAGCTACAAATCGCATCCATTTGTAGCTGGTTGAGAGAAGATTCTTGGCTAATGAGGGCTGCGGAGCCGGTGCTGTAGTTAGTGCAGATGGGAACAGGCCCTTCTTGTTTTCATCTGTCAGATGCTTTAATTCATTTCTAATTACCCTCTCCTGGAAAAACATTGCTTTTGTTGCCTTTTAGATTTCTTTTTCTTTTAGAGAAAAACATGTATTTGAGGTCATTAAGAAAAACCTTTTCTTGATTTGGGTGATGTCTTTGTTCAAAAAAAAAAACAGAATTATTATTTTGTTTCGGGCACAATTTTGTGTGGTAAGAAGAGGAGAGTGTGTGCATTTTAATTTGGCAATGAATTAACAATAATCAAGAGAATGCAGCTCTTCCACGGTTCTGTAATTGGGATCTACATGTTTATTTAAGCCAGACATAAGCTTTCTTGCTATCTGGACTTTTAAAATGAATCAGTGAGGAAGAAGAAATACCAAAACCTTTCCTTAATTTTCATCTTAATGTTGTATTTTTCCATTCTCAAAAATCTGTGAAAAAAGAAAAGTTCTTAAAAATAGCAGGTATAATAAAGAAACTTAATATATTTTGAATAAATAAAGAAGTAGAATGTGGCCAAAGTCAGCTTTTACTGTTTTTTTAAATATTATAAAATATTACCCAAATGCATACTTTGTAAGTGGGCAAAACCTTGAACTTTCTCATTCATTAGCTGAAGTTATCTTTTTTTCCCCTTTTTTCAGTGACTTAATCTGTTCTTAGAATTAATTTAAAAATCTAAGAATTGGTGCAATAAACTTGAAGATCGTGGTTGGAAGTGGGGTCAGTGGAGGGTTGTGCTTGTCCTCAGTCCGTACGCAGAAGTCGTCATCCTCCTCTTCCAGCTCCGGAAGGTCTGGGAGAAAGGACCGATAGTAGCAGGCTTTCCAGAGAGGGTGACACTATGGCTGGGAAGGCCATGCTAGGCAGAGCATAGAGAGGGGACACGGGTCTCAGGTCTCGCTATCCTACTTCTCAATGTACCATCCATCTTGGAGTGAACTGCATTGTTGAAGGTTAGGCAGAAATGTGTAGGTCTTCAGTCTGGTTGAAAAACAGATGAATTCTTAGATGTTTGAAGATCCCAGGAACTTGTTTGGGGGTTCTAGCAGGGAAGGGCAGCTCCTGTGTACCCCTGACTGAAAAATGGTCTTCCCCTAAGGAGAAGGTTGCTGTCTTCTGATTGTGCAGCCTGGGGAGGGTGCACATGGAATGGTGAGGGAGGGAAAAGATACCTCCGCAGCGAGCCAGGTCAGCTCACCCGGCCCTGGCAATTCGTGGGGTAGTGGATGTCACAGCCAGATGGTCCTCATACCCCTTAGACATTTTAGATTGTGGAGGGAAGCAGTTTTGATTATTGCTTCTGCTTTTAGTAAAACACCTGGCAAAGGCACTTATTTGATTTTTACCAGTTGCATTGTTGTATGATATGTCAACTGTGTTTGTTGGGTTTAAAGATGAGAATGGCTGATAAACACCCTAAAAGAGACATTATTTACAATTCTTCTACTTTCAGCTCTTATCCTCACCCCACATACATTCACATATGCATGCATGCACTTTGTTGTTGTTTGAGACAGGACAGGATCTTGCTATACATTCCAAGCTGGCCTTGAACTAGCCATGTATCCCAGGCTGACCTCAAAATCAGGATCCTCCTGCCTCAGCCTCCTCAGTGCTAGAATTACTTCAGAAAATAAACGAAAATAATCTAAAATGATCTTTCTTTTTCTTGAAACACTGGAGAATGGAGCCAGAGCCTTACCCATGCAGACAAACACTCCACCGCTGGCCTACAACCTCATCACATCCCATAAGATGATTTTTGAGGGGATCAGAGGAGGGAAGTGATAGTGGTGGGTGGTGGTCTGCTGGCGATTTAACCTAGGGACTTACTCATTCTATCCAAGTGCTTTACTACAGAGCTACATTCCCAGCCCTTTAGATGATCTTTTAAAAAGAGCTTTCATGCTAGGCATAACAGCGCAGGTTGGTGATTCTAGCATTCTAAGAGGCTGAGGCAGGAGGATCACAAGTTTGAGTCCAGCCTGGGCAATCTAGTAACATAGTGAGACCCTGTTTCAAAATTAAAAATAAATAATGGGCTGAGAATGAAGCTTGGTACAAAGGCCCTGGGCTCAATCCCTACTGCCACACACACACACACACACACACACACACACACACACACACACAAATAAAAGAGTTTTCACATTAAAAATATTCAAATAGAAAGTGACCTAAAACTCATAGAAGCTGAGCTCTGCTGTAAGCCTGAAATTCTTCAATTAAATCAAAGGCTCACTTTGTCTAGTTTGAAGGTTCTCAATATGTGATCTTGGGGAAACCAATAGGGAGTGTCAGAGTCAACAGAAACTCATAAGAAATTCAAATCGGTTGGCCCTACTCTAGCTCCTCAATTGGAGCTGTGTGCTGTGTGTGTGTGTGTGTGTGTGTGTGTGTGTGTGTTTTAAATGACACATATTGATTGTACATATTTATGAAGTACATTATGATATTTCAATAAAAGTATACAATGTGTAATGATCAAATCAGGATAATTAGCATGTCCATCACTTCAAACATTTGTCATTTCTTTATGCTGGAAACACTCAAAACTCCCTCTTCTAATTTGAACTGTCTAATAAATTGTTGTAAATTATATGCCCTCCACTGGCTTGTAGAACATAAAGCTTGTTCCTTCTTCCTAATTACATTCTAGTACCCATTATCCAATCCAATCTCTTCCTGCCCCTTTCCACTTCACTCTTCGTGTGTACATGAGTGTGTGCTGTAGGTGAATCCAGCGCTACACACCTACCCACACCCACACTAGACAAGTGCTATACAATTGAGCAACACTCCTGGCTTTCATCTGTGGTTTAATGGATCCAGGTAACCCTGCTGCACACTCGTGTTTGAAAACCAGTGCCTCCTGAGACATTCAGGAGTGGGTTCCGGAAGAGATGACGAGGGGGACGCTTGGAGGCTGGCAGCCTGGATTTTGGCTCCACACACACAATGGGACTATTTCGTTGGTGTCCAAGTGGTTTTCAGAAAGGACTAAAGAAAGAGCAGCTGCTTACGTTGGAGGTCACAAGGTTGATAGAATTAGAGTATATAACAAAAGACAGGGCAGATCAGGTTATGTGGAGATGTGCCCTCAAGACCAAACTAGGGTAAAGGAATATGCTGAAGAATAATAGTTCTAGTATTCATACATATCCAGACACTATCAACTCTTCTGTCATTTCTTTTGACGCATTTTTCTTCCTTTGAAAGCAATGATGCCATCCATAAATAGTGTTGTTTAGTTGGTCCTCCATAGCCATAAGTTCCACATCTGCAGATTCAAGAGACAGTGGATCGAGAGTTTTTGAAAATTGCATCTATACTGAATAAGTAGATATTTTTCTTGTCATTATTCCCTAAGCAATAAATACAATGTGGCAATTATTTACCTTGTATTAGATATTATAAGTAGTCTAGAGACGATTCAAAGTATATAGAGGTATATGTGTAGATTATATGCAAGTACCACATTATTTTATATGAAAGAATTGAGCATTTTGGCATCCTGGGCAAGGCTGGGGAGCCCGTGAACCAATCCCTCATGGATACCAATGGTTGGCTGTATTTGTATTCCCTTAAATATACTTGAATATCTTATTATCTGATAGCAGGTACAAAAGTTTAATAAACATTTATTTTTCAAGTTGAAAACATGTGTTTTCAAGATATAGTGCTCTAAGGTGGCATTTTGTCTTTGGAATTAAAATAAGGAAAATATGGATTTATTACTCCTGCCTGTATATATAAAAACAATTTAGTGTCTGTTGTGGTTTGGATCTGTCACTTTAAAAGTGAGAAACTGAGGCTTAGAGAGGTTGAGTTTCCAGGACCTGCTGCCATGGGATAGCTGACTTGGATCTTAAACTAGGGGTCACGCTTTTAACCATCACACTTAATTGCTTCTCTGAGCATTGTTAGCTCTAGCCTGGGTCTTCTCAGACTTTGTGGATCTGCGTGTATTGACAGATTTGAGACGCAGGCTACTTGTGGTTTGAATGTGTCCCCCCAAAATTCACATGTTGGAAACTTACCTGCCAGTGTGGCAGTGTTGGGAGGCAGGGCCTGTGGTACCTGGGTCCGGAAGGCAGAGCCTCGTATACAGGTTGGCTCAGTTTTGGAGCAGTGGGTTCGCAATTTTGGGGGAGTGGATCAGCTACTGTGACTGAGGGTTGATATGTACCAAGTTTGTACCTGCGTTTTTGCCTTTTCTGCTCATATCTGCTTGTTATCTTGCTTCCTGCCATGAGTGGAGCAATGCAGGCCTTTCTCAGCCGTCAAGCAGAGGCTGTCAGAACATGCTTGGACTTGCCGGCCTCTGAATCATGTTCCAAAATAAACATTCGCCCTTTACCTAGTCTCAGATGTTATGTTATAGCAACAGAAAATGGTCTAACTCTGGAAATGCCCTATTGAAATTCTGGAAATGTCCTATTAAAACACAGAGTTTTGACAAGCAATATGTAACTTTCAAAGACTTTAATTAAAAATAATTTTCCATCCAAAAAAAGAAAGTGGGCTGACACTACTGAATATGAAATTAATATTTTTAGAAAGACAGAGATCTGGGTGGTATCCTTAGAGGGGGAACATGTGGTGGGGCAGAAGCTACAGGTCTTTGACCTAAGGTTTATGTTCTTGAGCCCTGTCTCTAGAGATTCAGTTTCAGGGAGCTGAGAAGTGTCCAGCAATATGCAAGTGTAACAAGGATCTCAAATACCGCTGACACATGATCTAAGGACTCAATACTGAGATTTTACCTCCCCAGAAGTGGGTCAGATGTGACACTTCAGGAGGAAAAAGTATTTACAATGAACTCAGTATCTTTACAACAATAAAATATAGGCAACCATGAAGATCATTGCATGTCCCATTAGATTAAAAGTAAGCAGATTCATAAGTGTTTTTTTCAAGTACCATGAGAACTTACTTTTATAACAACTTGGAGAATAAAGAACCACAAAGTGACCTCTCTGGCAAGAAGTTGCTAAAAAGAAAATGCCACCCCTTTTTGCAGTGGTCCGTTATTCCTCAAATCTTTAGGGGCTCAGTAGGAAGCACACTCCCTGACAGAGTCTGGAAAACAGTGCCACCAGGGCTGTTACCATGTAGGTCCTTTTTTTGAAAATCAGATGAGACCTCATTGTCTGAAAGTTCTAGTTTTTTGAGACATTAATACATTAAAAATGGAGAAAGCCAAGACAGAATTACCAAAATCACACACACACACACACACACACACACACACACACACACACGCACACGCACTCACACATGTATAGTTTGCATTCAGCTTTTTAATGCACTTCGCCCCAAAAATATTGAAATCATTTAAGTTTGAATTCACCAGAAAAAAATGGTAAAATTTCTTTACAATATTAATTTGTAATAGGTGATGGATCTTAGAAATGGAACACAGCTTTAAAATTACACGAGGGGCCTATTTGTCCAGCCCTGTCAGTGTGCCTATATCTAAGGGCACATTAATGTCACTTGGAGATGAAGTCAAAGGTCTGAACTTGAAGCCCTTTCTGGGAGTGGCTCTGGAGCCTGACAGCTCTCTTTCCATGCACTGGAGTGAACCCTGCTGCAAGGTGTACTTTCTAATCTCTTTCTTCTTTAAGCTTGTAAGGGACTTTGCTGGAGCTTTCTGGTTAGCCACCATGTACTTTAATGTTGGAGGAAAAAATCATCTATGTTTCCATTGACATAACATTCCAAAAGTGAGGAAAACGGATAAATTGTTCTGTAGCCCCAAGAGTGGTTACTCTTGGGTACTGTAATGTGAAATTTTCAGGGGTACTTGATTTGCTAATAATTTGTGCACTTTTGGCCTATATTTCAATGTAATTGCACTTTAAGAATTTTACTGAGCCCTTCTAATCCATAGAGGTGCAGCTGCTACAACCTCGGAAGTGCCCGAAACCAGAGGAACCAACTGAATCAAGTTACTTTTTCACCTACAGAACTCAAGATGCTCATTGGTGGATCCTTGCTCCTATGTTTGGTAGCTTGGTGACACTGATGAGGATCTTTCAATGGATGTGGACAGTGTGTACAGTTTGTCACAAGCCCAAACATGAGAAGAGTGGCAGACACTCCCTGTCCTGTTCCTCCAACCTGAGCAACAGTGGCACTCAGTGTCTCTGAGGTTCCTCATTTACTGTGTGTGTTCTTCACACTCCAACATTGTCATCCCTAGAGATTCTGTGAGTGACAGGCTAGAGTGAAGTGGGGCCTTCCTGAGGGTGGAAGGCTTGCCAGCTGGCCCTGTAGCCTGCCAGGCCCCCAGGAGACTGCCCTGACACCAGGTCCCATACAACAGTACATTCTTGGAGACAGAAGCCAAACAAACAGTGCTTCAGAGACACAGAAACACATTCCAGATGCTGCAGCCAGACCAGGAGGCAGGGGTGGGGTGCAGAGCCTTGTTTTGGGAGTTTAGAAATGGGCATTTTCATGCATGGTCCAAAGTAACTTGGCCTGTGGGAGTTACCCTTACTCTTTTTATTCCTCTGAGCCCTACTTTTTCTCTTAACTTTTCTTTTTTTGTTGGGGGGGGGGGGGTCAGTGGAGGGAATAAAAGGCATTTCCAAAGCATTTTCTACTCTAGTATCTGTGATCATAAAAATGAGTTTCTTATTTTGTTTTAGAACTTCACCAAATTCCTTTTTTCAAATCCACTTATTCCCCTCTCCTGGCATCCCAATCATAGTTCTATTGACCTGTTATGGACTAGATCAAATCATAATCCCCCCAATACAAAGGTTTTCTCAGAGGAAGAAAATTTATTCTGTTATGTTATCCATCTCTTCTGTTCTACTTGAGATCATGAGCTCTATGAGTGAAATGACAGTCTCATCTTTGCATCTTACTAGCCAAGATTCCCAAGTGTGGACAGGTTGACCTACAGCCACCACCCAGGAGCTTAGACGTTCAGACTTCCACATCCAGTTTCTGATTCGGAGATGCAGGGATGGAATTGTTCTTCAGAAAATATCTTCCAAGTCTGGCTTGAGAGCTCGTCCTTCTACTCTTGCTCCATACTGTGATTTGCATTAAGTACTCAACATATAAGGCCGAGTCAGCAGATGAAGTCAACTCAGTCACATTTTGGAGTCATTTAGGTTTCCAGAGTTCATAAAGACATACAACGTGAACCAAGATTGGGATATGAAAGTCACCATCATTGTTCGATGGGAGTGAAGTCACCGAGTTACCCCAGCAACACTTTCTGATAGTTGAGGTGTTTTTGTACTGAGAAGGAAAGCGACTGCATGAAACACAAAATTTTATTCCTTAAAAAATTCTTTGGCAAACATTTCCTGAAGACTTGTACAGCACTTAATTCCTCTGTCTACCAGGATCGTCAGCATCTCCAGCATCTCCCACGTGGCCCACCTGCCTTCTGCCTGTGGTTTCTGCAACTTTGGCAGATGTATGGGAAGTATCAAGCGTTTTGCTTTTTCTCCTCTTCTGTCAAAACTTACTATCTCTCCTTTCTATTTATTGATTCAGCTATCTGTCTTAGTTACTTATTTGTTGCAGGGAGAAATTATCCAGCATTGACAATTTGAGAGAAGAAAGATTTAGGTTACAGTTTCAGAAGGTCTCAGTCTGTCCATGGGTGGCTGGAAATGGTAGAAACACATGGCAGAGTCCTAGAAGAAGAGGAGCTGTTCGTGGCATCACAGGCAGGAAGCCAAATGAATAAAGCAGGATGGACATAGCATAGACCCTTCCAGGTCAAGCCTGAGGCATCCACCCCTTCTGGGTCAAGACCCACATACTCATCCCTTCCTACCAGGCCCCACCCCTTAACAGCACCTGGAACCCATAGATATTCTACAATTTGCAAATACATGAGGCTTTTGGGGGATATTCTAAATTCAGACCATAACACTACCTCTCACTAAGTGTTAATCATACACTGCTTTGTGCCAGGTGTGATACTAAGTCCTGGGAATACAGTGGATGGCCATACCACCCTGAGCATGCCTGATCTTGTCTGTCTCAGAAGTCCTGGGAGTACAGCATGAGCACAGCAAGCTTGGCTCCTGCTCCTGTGGGATTTACACTTTCAGAGGAAGGCAAAGGTGACATAAATAATTCCAAATATTAGCTGGAGCTATGACACCTTCACCTCATCTGCTAAGCTAATGGCAGCTAAACTATTGGCTGCTAATGACTTCAGATTTTTTTTCTTTGAGACAGCATTTGTAGCTAAAGAGACATTAACACCTTACTTGAGAAGAACAAAGCAGTAGAAAGGGAGAAGGAATTTCAAAAGAAAATCTGCTTATGGAGGGGACTCTTCCTGACATTCTGAAAATTGTGATATGTGGCTAGCTGCCTACTCTATCCAACAAAAAATCTCTTCATATGCAAAATAACATTGGTTTCCGGGCATTTGATAGGATTTCCCAAAGTGCTGCACATACTCCGATGGCAGCATATAAGGTTTGTCAGGTAGCTACAGCAGATGTGACTGGTGTCCTGAGGGTATCATTTTGGCGCTTGGCTTTTTTTCGTTCCTGTCTGTGATGATAGTGTCTTTTTGCAAAGGCCCGAGACTTGCAGCCTGGGGGCTTTTCAGATCACGGAAGCTAACTCGTTGTACCCCACAGTGGGCCAGCAGCTCTGGAGAGTGAATGCCTACACCTGTGGAAATAGCCTTCAAACAACAAAGAAAGGGAAAGCGTGGATAAAACTCTGAAGCTCAGTGGATGCCTCTCCTAGAGCAGCCCGGATGGACCCAGCCCTCGTGCCAGTAGTAGGATTGTGCTCATTAATGCTCCTGGTTTTGACTTCCTGCTTGTCCCTCAGTGCTATAGTGGTGCTTCCTGGGAATACCTCCCCTATAAGTAATCCTTAACCCATAAACATGACATTCTTACTTTCATTTTCATGGCCATTTTCACACATACTAGGAATAATGTAAATTGCTCATCATAGCTGTGATTTCATGGCTATCACTGAAGCTTACATTTAATAAGTGAGTCTAAACACAAGAGGTAAGTAGGGGTATTTAGGTAGTGGATAAAACACAAAGGGAGACTGAATGGTGGGCAGCTGCCTGCTGGGCAGAAACCGAGGCTGCCTGAAACCTAGGCATAAACTCCAGGCACAGGTTTGTTACATGAGGTTATGTCTTTGTCGCTTGCTTTGATCAGACATCATACCGAAGACCCACAACTCAAGGGAGGAGAGATTTAGTTTGACTCACCTTTGAGAAGTCTTAGTTCCTTCATGGTTAGCGGGTACAGGTTGAAGGGTGTAGTGGAAGGCCTAGCTAGAAGAAAGATGTTCGCTGCATTGTGGCAGGAAGCAAAGAGAGAGAAAAAAAGGCAGAGACTAGGAACAAGAATATACCCTTTCAGGCTGCTCCTCCGGCGATGACCCAGTCCTCCAACCAGCCCTGCCTCCTGTCAGCACATGAAGGCTACCCCTCCAGTGGTGGGTCCTCCAACCAGGCCTGCTTCCTATTAGCACATGAAGTTATTAATGGATTAATCCACTTAATCCAAATAATCACAATCCTGTCTCCTTCCACATACATAATGCTTTTGGGGACATTACAGATTCAAATCATAGCAGGTTCCCAACTAAGATTTTGCAGTCGTCAGTGTTTGAATTCTTTCTCCCAAAAGTTTGCTCCTTCCTTGTACTCTCAAAGGGGTATGTCACTTAGTGTCTTTATAGATAAAAAAGAAAGAAAAGGAAGGAAGGAAAGAAGTCAGGGAGGCAAACAAACACTCTTAGTTTCCTATCTTATTAATGTAACACAGATCTCTGTTTCTGTTGAAAAAAAAAAAAAGTCCAGCCAACACACAAAGACACACATGAGAGTAAGGAGCCCTGATCTGATGAGAAACAAACAAACAAACACGTTTGTAATATTGGGTTACTGGGTGGTCTCAAAGATGAGCTATCTATCCCCCCTCCACTATCCTCAGTAGCAAAAGAAAAAAAAAACCCTGAAGCGTCTTCTGAGAACTTTTATTTGTTGGGACAAATGAATATCAATTAAGAGCCGCATCTGTGTGAAACCAGGAAAAAGCATTTTTCATAGTAAAGACCCACTAAACATTCAAATCACTCAAGAATGTAGTGGTAAGATGAATGAGATTTTTGTATAGGCAAGGAAAATGTTATTTAAGTGATAACTGAGAGAGGGCCTGTTGCTTCAGAAAGTAAGGCTCTGCCCAGACTAGAACTAATAAACACAGGAAATAACTACTATATATATTAACGTTTGGTTTTGATGCACACAAAAACTCATGATACTTAACTTTTCACAGCCAGTTGTGTATCTGTGGCATCTAGGCCAAGTTAGTTAGGATTAGGAACAGCTCTGAGACAGAAAACCCAAAATAACAAGCACCTGGAAAAAAGAACTTTATTTTTCCCAAATAAAAGTCTTGGTAAATAGTCCAGGTAAGTAAAATCACTCAGAACTTGAGGGAGTATTATGTTCCTTCTCCATGTTGCTCTCTAGTCTTGGGCTTACTCATTGCCCAAGAAGGCTGCCTGGTTCCAGCCGTCGTGTATGTCCCTGCTCTGGACAGAGAAAAGAGCAAAAAGGAGGAGCTTCTCTTTACCTCTTAAAATTGCTCACATTGCTTTCTCTTACCAGTCTTTGCCCAAAACTTAATAACTTGGTTATACTTATCTGCAAGGTAGGGTAATTTTTATTTTGGGAGCTCATGTGCTCAGAAAAAAATCCTATTGCAGTGGAAGAAGGGAAAAAGAGATGCTAAGACCTAGCAGTCTTAGCCCTCAAGATCTCTTGCATATTGGTAGTTGCCAATGGTTAATTTTGACATAACACGAAACTGTAATTCTTATTTAATGTGCCAATGAAATTGCTTGATTCTAAAACCACTTTTAATTAAGCCTTTGCTGACATTAATAAATGAAGTGCAATTTTCCTTTTGAATATCTCTCTGCTTAATGAACAGCGTGTCTAGTAACAAACCATAGAAATGATCCTTAAAATGCAGTCTTGGAACACTATGTTTAATTTATGAATTGCGAGTCTCTCTGTTCTCTTTTCTGTTCAGTATGCTTTGGACATTCTTCTGTTAGTCAAAATTTTAAATAGACAAAGAAAGTAGAATAAAAAAGAAAGAAGTCCAGCTAGGTATCTGGGAGCCTGAGGTCAGCTGGGGCAACATAATGAGACCCTGCCTCAAAACGAAACAAGATAAAACAAAACAAACAAAACAAATAAAAGGCTGGGGATGTAGCTCCATGGAACAATGCTCCTAGATTCAAACCCCAGCGCTGAAAAACAAAATAAAATAAGAAAAAGGAAGAAAGGAAGAAAGAAAGACTGTTTTTTTCTTTCTTAGCTGCATTTGTAGAATGGCTGCAGTTGAGATACTTAAAGTAAGAAAGATGTGATTATCTGCCATTAAAAACAGTCCCTTATGCCAGGTGCTGGTCAAAGTTCTTTTCTTTGCTGTCTGTACATGGAGTTACAGCCTGACGTTTTGGAAGAAGGAAAAAATTTGGTGGAGCAAATGGTTATTAAGGGGCACGGCCACAGTTTTCGTCAAGGTCTTGCTGACCTCCAAACGTGCTCCTTTGGCTGAGACCATCTTGCCATGGGTTTGTAAGCACCATGCTTCCTCTGGAGAGACAGTTTTTACATTACCGATGGCAGGGACTAGAAGTGGACCTTGAAGATGGGAACAGAGTGGAGAGGTTGAGAGTGTGTGTGCCAGGCAGCCAGCTGCTGTGTGTTCCTGACCTCCCAGGTTTTAGCCCTGCTCTTAGCAGCACTCAGGAGGCACTTGATATTTACAGAGTGGCATCCAGGACTGTCAGCCCCAGGTGGAATGTAGCAGGTGGAGCCGAGTGTCCTGGTCTGAGGTTGTGTATCATTGACTTCTCACCCTGCTACACTCGAAAGGAGGAAGTTAATGAGGAGGGTGGTGGTTTGGATGGAATCCTCTCTCCCTCCTCCCCGACCCCCAGCGTTTACCCAAAAGTCTAACAGCCGAACCTCAGTAGATTCACTGCACACTCTGGCACCCCTTCTGCTAGCTCACAGATAGTTTTGAGGCCATAGGTGTGGGGTTGGAATCTGAGGTCTCATAACCACAAGGTGGTGCGCCTTGTTCACAAGCACACACCAGAAACTCACATGCAGGTGATGGACAGTAAAGTCTGGGAAGAAGGGAGGGGGAGAGTATGTCCAAATACATGAGTGAGGGGAAACTTTTAGGTGAAATGCTTTTGATGGTTAGGTGTGGGGCAGGTGCTTGGATTTGGTATTGAGAAGCCCTGGATTTTCTCTTTTCCACTCACCCCAGTCTCTACACAGTATGAACCTGAGGACATAGGGTGGGGCTGAGAAGTGAAACAGGGGAAGAGCAAGAAAGCAAAGGGCGTATTAACAGGCTTTGCTCCCACAGGCGGCTGGAGCTGGTGGCGTGTTGCCCTCAGAAAGACCATGCAGAACACACCTCAGAATCTTGTCACTGGAAACAGAGAACCAGGCACTACGATGCCACTTTCCGCCCTCGTTAATAGAGGGCCTCTCCTGGGAGATTGTCTCTGAGCACACGGCTCTGTGGTGCAGTGATCCAGGAAGCTGACGGTGTACTCAGGCATTATTTGAAGTGATTTCTGGGTTGGCCAAGGGGACTTGGGTGGGGGCCTGGCCCCATCTGCCTCAATTTATAATAACTTCAACATGGCATGTAAATGTAACATTGAGATGCCCAACAAAATGCAATATATGTTTAGTGGAAGGCGCCAGCATTATCAGTATCACCGTGTCACGGGTTTCTAAAAGCCCGGCTTTCCTTTGGCCTGTTGTACAGTCTTTTTGGCCTTTATAACAAAGTCCACAAGCTAAGTGGCTTTTACAACAGAAATTTCTTTTCTTGTAGTCCTGGAGTCCTGAGGTCAGGAAGTTATCAGGGTTAGTTTCTTTTGAGGCTCACAGGGGATCACCTTCATGTGGTCTTTCTTTGGTATGTCTGTATCCTAATTTCTGCTTCCTGGAGGGAGATTGGTCAGACTGGGTTAAGGCCCACCCCAAAGACCTTGAACCACGTGTTTAACTACTCTATCGTGATTATGGCTGCATTCTGAGGCATTGGCAGAAGGGCTATGACATAAGAATTTTGGAAGGACAAAGCCAGCCCATTTTCCCACTGATGAAGAGGATGTTATTGAACTATCTTTACTTTTTAACCTTCCATTTTTATTCAGAAAACACTTAACTTAGCAGACTTGCAACTATTATTCTTAGAAAGACTTGCTCAGAAAATTGTTCCTTGGCTGGTGTCTGGAAACTTGGATTTTGGGAGAGTTCCCACCATTCTCAAAACTGGTAGTGGTGCTTCAACTGTTTGTACAAACAATGTAGTTTGTGCTGAATGCCTGCTCTTCTTCTTAAATTCTAGAATTATTGTACCTGCTAGGTAGAAGTTGCTGACATAACCAGTCCCTATAAAAACTTTGGGCTCTGAGTCTCTTTAGAGCTTTTTTGGTAGAGAACATTTTGTGAATATTGTAACGACTCACTGTTGGAAGAAGCATGACTGTCCTTGAGACTCCCAGGACAGGACTTCTGGAGGCTTGGGCTCATGTTTTCTAGGCTTTCCCGCCTCCCCCCCTGCCCCCACCCTGTGCTTTGCTGAGTTGCTTTCCATACTGCAGCTGTCCTAAAACAGAGCCACAAAGTATCACTATTTGCTGAGTCCTGTGAGTGTTTCTAGCGTGTGACTGAACCAGGGAGGGGGCTGGCAGATCCCCCCAATGAAGACATTTTGTTTTACTAGCTGTGTACAGGTAAAGATGCCATCCAGTTGGGACTAGGAGTGAATCAGGGCAGGGCTGGTGGAGAGAAGAGGCTGTAGAGTTGCAGAGGTGGGACATAGGTAATAAAACTTGGAAGCCTAACAGCTGGACATGGCCTTGGGGCCAGGCACCCACATGATAGGATACCGTGGTCTTTGTCTGCCTGGCTAGGCTGCATCACCAGCTGCCCCATGCTCTATTCTTGACGTGTTAAGGCCGGGATATGAAGACATTTGGAAAATCCTCTCTGGAGGAGATAGCTGGCTTGTATGGCTAGTATCTAATTTGTCTACCAGCAACTGCATATTTCTCGGTTTTTATACGGGTGGAAGAGCGAGGCCATGAAACTTGGAAAGGAAAGTAGCCTTTGGAGCATTCTCAGGCAAGTCAGCTCTGTGTGCAGCTGGAGCTGGAGCTGGTGGGGAGATGCCATGAACAAGAAATCTGGGGTGCTTATAATTGGTGGGGGCTGCTCCCAAGGGTGTTAATTCCACAGCACTTCCAGACTGTTATTAGGCAGCCAGGCTGGTTCCAGGAGCCAGAGAAAGCCCTGAGGCCAGTAAGTGCCAGGGCTGGGTTGGAAGCCAGGGCTGTGTGCCAGCCAAGGTCCAAGTGAAGGGATGTGGGCTGGCACTGGCAGCATCTGCTGAAGACATCAGGGAATGGAGCCTGCCCGCAAATGTGTCCACACACACACACACACACACACACACACAGAGAGAGAGAGAGAGAGAGAGAGAGAGAGAGAGAGAGAGAGAGAGAGAGAGAGCTGCTGTGCAGAATTTTTTAAGGCTGGTGGCTCAGGTCACAAGAGAGCAGAGAGCAGGGAAAACAAGGCTAAGAATCCACATGCCCAGGCTCAAGTCACATTCTGGGACGATAGGAGAAGCCTGTGGTCGCAGTGGCTCTGCCGACTGCCCAGGGCCCTTCATTCCCTGATTTGTACACCCCAAACATCCCTCCTGCCCATTCGCAGCCAACCCTCCCAGACAAAGATGCCCCAGGGCTGTCTGCCAGCCCCTGAGCGGTGCGCTCTGGGCGTCCACAGCCACTGGATCTCCTGAAAGCTGGCAGGAGTCCTGCCTACAAGGACTTGGCCTCTCGCGCGCTCCCCGTATCGCGTTTCAGCCACAGAACAGAGTTCAGCTGAGGTTACTACTGCCTTACGTCAGGGCAGCAGCTGTCAGCCCTAATGAGAAAGTGCCATCCATACTTCTGAGCGCTCGGGGGACGCGCCCTGACCTACTCCTTTATATGATTCTTTGCTGTGCACACAAATACGCACGTATGAAAGCCGGGAGCAGCTTCCTGGGAACATCCTCGGATCTATCCTCGGATGCCTGGGATGGAGGCATATGGACAATGTTTTCCAACCTTCAGATTCGGGCCAAGGGAAAATCTTCGACTGCGAGTTCTGCTCTTGGAGCACGCCTGCAAAGACGCTCGCGAGGAGAGCACGCCTTTTCATACGCATTTGATTACCTATTCAGAAGCTGGGATGCTATGTTCAAAAGGAATTTTTGGATTTAGAACAATTTGAGGTCCAAGTCCTCAGCTCGCTGATTACTGATTGTGTGAGAAGGAGCAATGTTCTAAATTAGAACTGCTGCGCAGGGACCCAGCATGCTGTGTTTCTCGGTACCGTTTGGAGCTTGGGCTATTCCAGAGCTCGCATTCCAGTCTGCGGGGACGTCGCCAGTGCGGTTGGTTAGCACACGGCCTGAGCTCTCAGGACCAGGAAAACACTTCTGAATGCCGAGGTGCTAACCAATGAAATATCGAAGAATTGAGGATTATTGGGAGTTTTCTTTCTCTTCTTTTTTGAGACAGGGTCTTGCTCTGTAGACTAGGCTGGCCTCCAATTAGCAGCGTTCCTCCTGCCCCAGACTCTCAGCGCTAGTATTATGGGCATGCACCACCACACCCGGCTATTGTGGTGCTGGGGAACTGAACCCAGGGCCTTGCGCTTGCTAGACGAGTGCTCTGACTGCAGTGCCGTTTCTCCAGCAATGTCAGCTATTTTTTAATCTTTAAAATTACTATTTTTAATCTTAGTTATTTTAAAAAGCTTACTGGTTACTTATAATTATAATCCATTCCAAAAATCCTATGTATTTTAAGGAAAATCCAATCTTTATCTTTGATTTTTAGTTTATTCAATGTTGTTTCTAAAATGTCTTTGATCCTTTAAAAAAGCCTTCCTCTAAACCCTGAATACTAAGAAATAGTCTCTCACTATTCTCCTCCCCCCCCCTCACACACACACATACACATAGCCTGAAATACAGCCTGTCATTAAAAAAATATTTTTTTAAAAATTTGAGACAGTGTTTTGCTAAGTTGCCCAGGCTGTGCTTGAACCCGCAATCCTCTGTCCCAGTCTCCCAGAGCACTGTGAGACAGGGGTGCACCACCACACCCAACTTGAACACTTGCCCTTCACTATAAAAAATTACCACTTTGTGTTTGTTACAAGCCAATGCTATCTGTTAAAACTTTCCGTGGGTGTGAAAATGTTTTCTATCTATCCTAATGAGTCAGTCAGTAACCACATCTACCTACTGATCATTTGAAATGCTGCAAATGTAATTGAGGAACTAAATTTTAAATTTTACTGATTTTTTATTAATATCAACTTAAATAGTCACATGTAGCTAGTGGCTCTTGTGTTGGACAGTGCAGCAAATGCTTGGGTGGAGAACCACCTGTGACTTCTAATTCTATTTAAATCATGCTGCTTAGAGGCAAGAGGATCCTATTTAAGGGTAATATGTGATTTGACTTTGGCAATAAACTTTGCATAATTTCTCTAAGTACCATGTTTTTAAAAGGTCCTATAAATGAATTAATTTTTTATATCAAATCCATTTTTCTATTTAATCCTATTATGATTTCAAGATAGCAGTGCCTCAGGAAGAAAAAACATCCTTTTTTTGGGGAAGAGTGTCTGCTATAAACATGCTGGCATAGAACTCATGTCAAATCTCCTGCCTCAGTCTACAGAGTGCTGGGATTACAGGTGTGCACCACCACACCCAGTTAATTTTTATATAATGCTGGGGAATTGAACCCATGGCCTTGTCCATGCTTGGCAAGTGCCCTAATCACTGAGCTACTCCCACCACCTTTCAGAAAAATCTTTGATTTTAAGATTAAAGATGCTGATGTTGAAAAATATTAATACTTGCTTTAAGAAGCTCTAACCTTTACCAATGACTTGTCTTTTACATCTACTTTTCCTAATTCACACTCATTTAGGGAAAATTAATAAAATGGATTCTCCAATTGTGGTGGGCTCTGTTACATGTATTTCTCTGACAAGACTTACCTGTGCTTGTGGAAAGAATAATCTTGTTCTCAATAGTTCAACAAAAATGTAAATACCTAGGAGTAGACCTAACTAAGGAAGAACCTCTACAAAACAAACCCCCTACATTATGCTAAAGAAAGAAATCAAAGAGGACATTAGAAAATGGTAGAATATAGGCAAAATTTCTATACTTCCCAAACTGATATACAGATTCAATGCAATTTCTATTAAAACAATAGCAACTTTTTTTCACAGAACTTGAAAAAAAAACAATCCTCAAATTCATATGGAACAAAAAGAAACCCAAAATAGCTAACTCAATCCTGAGTAACACAAGAGCAGGTGATATTACAATTCCAGACATCAAGTTATATTACAAAGCAACAATGATAAAAATAGTATGGTACTGGCACAAAAACAGACAGGTTGACCAAGGGAACAGAACTGAGGATGCAGAGATAAACTCAAGTATCCTCTGCCACCTGATCTTTCATAAAGGGGCCAAAAACATACTCTTGGCAAAGGATAGCCTCTTCAACAAATAGTGCTGGAAGAATTGGTTATCCACATGCAGAAGAATGAATTTAGACACACACCTGTCACCCTGCAGCAGAATCAAGGACCTAGATATTAAAACTGTAATACTGAACCTTCTGGAAGGCAAAATAGGCAAAAATCTAAAAGATATAGGAGTGGGTAAGGACTTTCTTAATAAGACACCCAATGTAAAAGAAACATCCCCCAGATTCAATAAATAGAATGATATTGAATTAAAAAGTTTCTGCATGACAAAGGAAATTCTCAACAGAGTGAAGAGAGAACTGACAAAATGGGAAAATGCTTTTACTACCTACACCTTGGATAGGAAGCTAATAACTTGACTATATAAGGAACTTAAGAAAAATAGACCTCTCAAGATCAAAGACCTGATTTTAAAAATGGGCAACTGAAATGAATAGGCAGTTCTCAGATGAAGAAGAACAAATGGCCAGTAGATACACAAAAAGATGTTCAACATCTTTAGCTATTAGAGAAATGCACATCAAAACATCACTAAGATATTATCTTACCTCAGTGAAAATGATGTTTATCAGGAACTAGAATAGTAATCAATGTTGGCAAGGATGTGGGAAGAAGGAATCCTTTTACACTGGTGGTGGGACTATAAACTTGTACAACCATTATGGAAAGCAGTATGGAGACTCCTCAAAAGGTTGAAAATAAATATTCCATTTGACCCAGTGATACTTCTTCTAGATATCTTTCCAAAAGAGTTAGAAGCAATGTATAACATGTATACCCATATTTATAGCAGCATAATGAGCAATAGCTAATATGTGGAAGATGCTATCCACAGAACAATGGATACAAAAATTATGGTATATGCACACCATGGAGTATTACTCTTCCAAAAAGTACAGATAGATTTGATGCTTTTGTAGGTAAATAGATGCAACTTGAGACCATCATTCTCAGTGAAGTGAGTCAAATGCATAAGGTTAAATATTACATGGCTTCTCTAATATGATACACCCAGAATACAGGCATTCTATAGAACCAAATGGGTGTGATAGTGGGAGTTAGAGGGAGTAAGAAGGGGACTGGAGGGCCAAAAAGGGGAAAGATAAGGGATTATAATATTGATGCAATCTATATGCACACAAAATACTCAAGCTCAGTGTAACCATTGTGTATTGTATATATATATACACAAAAGATGTAATATATATATATATAAAATGTAGTATATATATTATGGTGAAAATCATAAAAAAAAACTTACTTTGCTTTAACATCCACACTGTGTCCCTGTATCAGTTCTCAGGCTAAGGCTGGAGCTGGGTGCTCAAGTTTGTACACCATGGTCTTCTCTCAGGGGATGTTCCAACACCCCCAATGAGTTGCTGAAATTACCAATATTACCAAACCCTATTGTGTTATATATTTTCCTATAAATACATATGTACCTACAATAGAGTATGATTTACAAATTAAGCACAGTAAGGGAGCAACAACAACAACTTGTAATAAAATAAAACTGTAACAATATGCTTATTTTGGTTTGGATCTGGAGTGTCCCCCAAAACCTCATGTACCTATGGATGCTGTGCATTGTTGGGAGGTGGGGCCTGGCTGGAAGGGGCAGATACTTGAGGTTTGACTTCGAGGAGTGTGTGCTGGTTCTGTCCTGTCTCTTAGAGTTGGCTCTGTTCTGCCATGCTGTAGAGACCTTTGTTTTCAGAGATTCAACTCGGACCCTGCCATGTAATTCTACCATTTCCAGCCACCCACCCGTGGACAAGCTGTGACCTTTGAAAGCTGTGAGCTAAAGTAACTCTTTCCTCCCTAATATTGTGGATTTTGGGTAATCTGTCCCAGCAACAAAAAGTAACCAAGACAATGCTGCAGTGAACATTTCCTTTCTCTGGGACTATTACTAAGAAAAATAATAGTCACTTGTACACAGCACTGTGGTACCACCACAGATGTAGTAACTGAGCTGACTGCTAAGTGACTGACAACCAGTGGGTAGCACACAGAGGATGCTTACACAGGCCAAGAATGACTCAACTCCCAGACAGGAGACGGTGGGACAACATGGGACTTTTGCACTACTCAAAATGGTGTGCATCTTAAAACTTAGAAATTGCTTGTTTTTGGAATTTTTCATTTCATATTTTCAGATCATAGTTGACCCATGGGAATTGAAACCATGGAAAATGGAGCCTTACCTAACAGGGGCTACATGCTCCTTGTAGACACTGCCCAAAGCCCAGACATTTTCTCAAGTGTTCCTTGCCTTTCTCCGAGGGTCCTGGAGGTCAAAAGCATTTGGGAGCAGAGCTGTGGGCACAATGTAGTCCTGAGGGCGAGGATGCCCACCTTGGACCTGGCTTAGTACAAGACTGTGCGGGGTGAACTAACAAGGCACAGTCTGTCACCTGGAGGATTCTGTATTCAGCCCTCTACTTAGAGGGCAACACAATAGTAACAGGAACTTGAGGAAAAGGCACATAGAAACCATCCACAGAGCCTGTTTTCTCCATGGAGAGCTGTTGTTAGAATATCAGTTGTCTGAGTAAGGATAGGCATTGCCTAAATAAAAAGCAATAGGCCTCCCTTTTAAGGTACCAGAACTTGCAACATACCCCATACTCAAATCCTGCTGAGGCTGCCCCCAGGCCCTTCTAGGAGGGTGGCAAGCCCAAGCTAAGTGCCCTCCCCTAAGTCTTCCCACTAGCAATCTTTCAATTGCAATCTTTAAATTTTGTTTCTTTCCCACAAAGGGCAAGGGAGCCATTTGTCACAACTTCTTTGATTATGTTTTAAAAGTCCATTGTTTAAAGTCTTGTTTACGTGACTAAAACATTTCACAGTGTCACTCCTTTTTCCTTTAATATTTAAATATTTGCTGCTGTGAGTGCTTCAGCCAGGTGAGTGGTGAATGGCAAGGCCTTTGCGGCCCCATAAAACTCCCCAGATGTGTGCTTCCTGCACTCTTCAAGCTGGCATTAAGTAGACCTATTTTCACCAGGAGTCCCCTCCCTCACCTCATGCTGCCGAGCTGAGCCACATAAGATGTTCTTGGCATGTCCTGGCTTTGATCTGTTGCCATCAGAATCTGCCTGCTGCTTGGGTGACTAGCGCCCTGGACATATTTTAGGAACAGCATTTAGCTAAGAGTTAAAACCTCCGGGTAAATATCCAGCAGGCTTTTATTGTTTCAAAACAGCTTTTGTTATGCGGAGAACATGTTTTTCTGTCAGCTGCTCAATATTTGTTTTACCATATTAAACAACCTCAGAAATATTCATTGCACGGAAACCTTTCTATGTCTGAGTGGATCAAATATAGAAGCTGAATTAATGCTATAAATTACATTTACATAATTCATTCCTCACTAAACAGAATTTATTTAGCCTGCATCGCTGCTAATATATATGTTTAAGGAAAAGCCAGCACCTTTCCTGCTGCCCGCAGAGTTAATTTTTGTCTAAGTAGACTTTAGAAGGCATCTCTGTGTTTCCTTGTTACCAGATGGCCACCCCACAACATCTGAATTTCACAATTAAACAGCATATAATATGTGTATGATTCCATGCAAGGAGGGAAACTTACTAGACAAAACCCAAGCCTCCCTTTTTTATTTTAAGAGCATGCTATGATGTCCTTGCCAATCAGCTTTGATGCCTGCATTTGTAATTCTGTGTCACCCTGCAAAGGGGGCAAGGGGTGAACAGAATCGGCTGGAGGTCACAGGCAGCACGGAAAGCAGCAGCCCGAGCGCAGGCAGGGTTGCCCCAGCCAGGGCAGTGGAAGGACGCAGGAGGGAGGCAGGCCGCCGGCTCCTTTCCTTCCCGTTCACATCTATTTGCGCAGATGAGGTTGAGGCCTCAGTGCACTTGTGGCTGCAATTTCAGGTTTTAGAATGTTTGAACAATATGCCTCAAATCACGGCAATAATTAGGGGACCCTTCATTATCGGGTGCTATGCCTCGTGCGATGTGAGTGGCAGCGAGGGGCCGTCGGCTTCACCTTGCCAGGCTTGGTTCTGTGCGCCTGGCGTGGAAGCAGGCATTGTTCGCCTCAATTTCTCCCTTTTCCCCCCAGTATCCTATTAAACCTCTTTGTTAGGAGACCCAGCTGCTTGTTTTCTCTCAAGATAATGACCGAAAAATGCGCTTAAAGAAAAAACGTGGGGAGCATTATTTCTGGAAGGTCTGTCTCCTCTTTCTTTTTGCTGTCATCTGCTTGATGATGACTTTCAACAGTCCCGTGGTAACAAAAGTCCAGTTGAACGCCCAGACCAAAAATGGAGCTGACGCCACCACAGAAGCCCCCAGAACACTGTGCCCCCTGTGCTCTAATGAGGATTCTTTTCTTTCACCCCACCCTAGCCTTATTTTTTAATTGAGGTATAATTTATACACCATAGGATGTGCGAATCTTAAGTATCTGGTTTGTTTAGTCAAATGTATTTTCCCACGTCACCACCATTTCAAGCAAGATATAGAATCTTTCTATTCCCCCAGGGAGTTTCCTCAGCCCTCTTTCCACCTTACCCCTCTGTTCACACTGTTAGCACCGGAAGTTAGTTTTGACTCCTATAGAGCAGATTCTTTTGGGTCTGGCTTCTTTTATTCAGCACAGTGTTTTGAGATTTCATTCCTAGCGCTGCCTGCATCAGCAGTTTGTATTTTATTGCTGAGATGTAATCCATTGTACAGAGGTATTATGAGTGATCTAATTTATTTATTTATTTATTTATTTATTTATTTATTTATTTATTTATTTGAGACAGCGTCTCGCTGTGTAGCCCAGGCTGGTCCTGAACTCATTATGGAGCCCAGGCTGGCCTTGTACTTAAGGCAATCCTCCTGTCTCAGCCTCCCAAGTGCTGGGATTGCAGGTGTGTGCCACCACTGGCTTATGTGGGCTGGAGAATCGAAACTCAGGTATTTAGCGCTTGATGTAGTGCTTGCTGGGCAAGTGCTTTAACTGCGGAGCCATTCCTCCAGCCCCTATCTAGTCTTCCGGTTCTAAACATGCTGAGTGTTTCCAGTTGTGGCTGTTTTAAGTAAAGTTGCTCTGAATGTACATGCATGCGTGCACATGTGCACGCACACACACACACACGTGTGATTTTGTGTGGAAAATAGTTTCTATTAACATGGTTAAGTACTGAAGTGTTCAAGTGTTGGGTTATAGGACAGGCTCATGTTTTATTTTGTAAGAAATTGGAGAAGAATTGTTTAAAGTGGTTGTATCTTTTTTTCCTTTTGGTGAAAAAAATTGGCCCCAAACACGAACTTGTTGAAGACTGAATTTGATCTCTGGTGAGACCATGTAATTGTGAGGGGACTAAGGTAGACTGCTTTTGAACTTACTGTTACTGTGGGGAGTGTTTGGTTTTGTCAACAAAGAGATTTGAAGTGTCAGAAACTGTGGATGCTGTTAGGCTTGTCTTCCCTCAGGCAAGACCTGGGAAGTTTGAGGCAAGTGTGCCCGTGAAGTAAGCATCCAAGCTCTTTTCCTGTGAGCATGTGTTCTGGTAGATGACTTACTGGGTGAGGGGGACGGGGGCATCTCCAAGAAGGCTCTGTCCCGCGTTGGAGCTCATCTTCCTGAAAAGAGAATTCAGAATATACCAGTCCCTCCATGGTAACATAGAGATTTCATTCAAGGTAGTCAGAGAAAGATAAAAAAAAAAATAATTCAGCAAAATGACAGCTGCCTCATGTTCCACAAGGTAAAACCAGGACCTCTTCAAATTCCTAGTTTTACTTGACAAGTGATAGCTGCCTCCATGCCTTACAAATAGCCATACATTACCAGGCTTAGACATTTTGCAATATGTTTTCTTGATCAGCTTACTTTGATTATTACTGAATAACAATAATAAAAAAAGCACTGTCCTCTTTTGTGAATCCTAGCAAGGCAGGTAAGAAGCTGTGGTGTGGAGCTGGGGGTGTAGGCAAGGCTTCCTCTTCTTTTGAGGGAAGTTTACCCTAACCAGCAGAGTGTACTCTAAGTTTAGAGCTTTGACCCTGCCTCCCCTTCTGGCTTTGCAAATAGGTGCCTGGATTGTGTGAAAACAAAGGAGGAGTTTAAGGAATTGGAATTTCCTTTCTCTATTCATTCTAGTTGTCATATCCCACAATGCATCATACTAGTACATCAGATTATTCTGGATACATGAATTGAATGAGATGAGAATATTTAGGTAGATGTTTATCATCATCCTTTGTATAAAGAAGCTTCAACTTAATAGGAAGGAAAAAGAATCCAATTAAAAAAAAATGCGCAAAAGACCAGAACAGACACCTCACCAAAGAAGACGTACAGACGACAAAGAAGTACATGAAAATATGCTAAACATTATATATCATCAGAGAATCACATGTTAAAGCAACAGCGAGATACCCTTACTCATCTATTAGAATGGTGCATACCCCAAACACCGATGGCGCCACATGCTGATGGGATGCAAAGCTATTGTGACTGCTGGCAGTTTGGCTCACTGTTTCTTTTTTTTCATTTGTTTGTTTGTTTGTTTGTACTGAGGGATCCAACCCAGGCCTTCACACCGAGGTGTTTTCTGGAGCCCGTTTTTCATTTTCAATCTTGAGACAGGGTCTTGCTAAGATACTAAGTTATCTACACTTGTCTCGAGTTTCCTATCCTCCTGAATCAGCCTCTGTGACCCTTGAAGGGACTCTGTCACCTTGAAGGGATTAGGAAACACACCCAGGGTAGAGCTTATAGGTGTGTGTGAGTGACTTGTGGGCCAGTGAATGGGGGAACAACACCCACCCGAGATGTGGGAGGCCCAGGTGGGAGTTTGAACTAAATAAAAGGAAGAAAGGAGAAAGATTGTTACAACTTTTCCTGGGAAAGATCTGGCCTAAGTGACTGTCTACAGACATTAACTTGCTCCTGTCTACACATCATAGGTCTTCAGTCACTGGTCTTTGCCATTGTTCTTTGAACAACCAAGATCCACAGCAGATTCTCAATATCTGACCTGCAGACCCAGATGGGTGCTCTGCCTCGTGGCTGAGCAGCAGTCGGACCCTCCAGCCCTCATGCGTGCAGGCTGCCATTTTGGACTATTTCTCTCTTCACACCTGTAAGCCTTCCAAGTAAATCCTCTTTCTTCATGATTTCTGTCAATTCTACCTCTCCTAGAACCCTAACCAACACAGCCTCCCAGAGTGCTGGGATTGCAGGCCTATGCCACTGGGCTCAACTCATTTTTTTCAAAACTAACACATTCTTACCACAAGCTCTAACAATCACACCCCTTGAAATTTATCCAAATGAGCTCAAAACTATGTCCACTTAAATACCTGCATGTTGATATTTAGAGCAGCTTTTATCTATAATTATCAAAACTTGGAACGCACCAAATGTTTTGTGGTAGGGGAATGAGTAAACTAATTTTGCTGTGAGCTTTAAACTTCTAACAAATAGTCTATTAAATTTTTTTAGGGCTGGAGGAGTGATACAGCGGTTAAAGAGCTTGCCTTGCAAGCGCAAGACTCTGAGTTCAGTTACCCAGCACCACATAAAGCCAGTGTGGTGGTACATGCCTGTCATCCCAGCACTCAAGAGGCTGAGGCAAGAGGATTACCATGAGTGCAAAATAGCCTGGGCAACAGAGTGAGACCCTGTCGTCTGTAACTGACTGCTCCTAATTTGTAACTGCAGAGAAACGATTGCTAGAAAGAAGCTGTCGAGCAGGATGCACAGAAGAAGCACCGAGGACTTCAATGGAAGTGTCAGTTATGAATGCAGGACTCACGGCCTCACACAGAGGCCCTCCATTGTTATTGGTTGTTAGGTTCAATTGGCGAGTTTCAGGTGAAAAACTTGGGACCACAGGAAGAAATAGCCTCATATGCTTCTCAGATTATGTATGTGCTATGTAAGAAATGTGTTACTTAAAAATCTTCCTTAGTTTTCTGATAATTTTCTTCAGGGTTGATGGAAAACTGACGATGGATGTCTCTTATCGCTCTCAGTCTTTGCCCCTGGGTTGGAAAGGTGCTGGAGGTTTGCATACTGCTATGGCCCAGATATTAAATGTCTCCTGAAGGCCGTGAGCTAACAGCTTGGTTATTGGCTTGTGGTGTTACCTCAGTGTGGTGAGACCTTTCGGAGGTAGGGCCTGGGAGGAGGTCAGGTTGTGGCGTGTGCCTTCGAAGGGTTGGAGATGCGGGTCTCCTCCTCTCTCCCTGTCTGCTCCCTGCTGTCATGGTCCCGCAACTTCCTCTATCACAGGCTGCTGTTGTAATGTGCTGTGTCACCACAAATCCAAAGCAATGGGACCAAATGCCCATGGACCGATACCTGGAAAACCACAAGCCAGAATGACCTCTCCTCCCTAAAAGCTGATTACCTGGGCGTACTGTCATGGCGATGGGACACTAGGGCATTGGAGGGCAAGCCTCGTATCATTCTGTGTCCTCTAAAATGCCCCCTGCTGTGGCCTGTGTGGTACCGGCAGGAATGCAGCCCGGCTGGTTCCTCCTGAAGTTGGAGGCTCAGGAATTATGACAAGGCCTCTTTGTTATCTCACTTGCTTTCAGGTTCATATTTTTCTACCTAGTGATCAGTGTTGTCTAAAGACAGAGAAGGAAAATGGAATGAGCATAAAAGAAAAGAGGAGAAGGGACAGAAGAGAAGGAAGAGACGGCTTGGAGGCTACAGAGTTGCAAATATTGATGCAGAAAGTTTTAGGCCAAATCAAATGAACTAGAAGTAAAAATCCAAAGCTAGTCTATGTCAGACAGATGTATGGTCACTAGGGTAATATGCTGCTGGACCCAGTGGTACAGACCTATATTACCAGCACTCTGGGAAGCTGAAGCAGGAAAATCGCAAGTTCGAGCCCAGCCTCGGCAACTTAGCAACTTGGTGAGACCCTGTCTCAGATTTTAAAAATCATAAAAAGGGTTTAAGGATGTAGCTAAGAATGAAGGTCCTGTGTTCAATTCCCAGTACCAAAACAGCAATAACAACAACAACAAAAATACAACATAACACAAAAACCTTTCTTAGTTGGATAGTCCAAAAATAGCTTTTAAAAATAGGCTGTCCAATTGTGTTTGTGGAAACTTTTCTTCTTTCCCCGAGACAGACTCTGAAAGTCAACAGAGTGTCAGATTAGAATACATTTATTTACATTTTAAAAATTGTAAACTACAAAAGCCATTTGTTTTCTTCCCAGGGCCAGCATGAATTGAACACAGCCACATGATTTTAAGCTACTGGAGTGTAATTTTCCTTCTCAAAGGAATGAGGTCTTAAATTTACTTCCCAAGTAGTTGGTCCTGTTACTTTGGGAAAACTAGCACCAAAGTCTTCATTGGGAAGCAAGAATGCTTGCTTAATTCTGGTGGAGAATGTGAATACAAGGAGTTGACCTAGAGACCTGGTTGCAGATCCCTGAGGTTGAGAGGTCTAGGTAGGGTGTGGAGGATGCCAATAATATGATGGATATTTAAAGTGTGGTTGTTGGGACAGGAAGTATTATCTTTCTTTGTAAGAATACCAGCCTCTCTGTGCAAAAGGCGTGTGGGTCGACATTAAAGCTGAGAGGAAACCGTGATGGAGAGGAACATTCTGCTTTCGTTCTGTAAAATTAGAGGCACAGCTAATTAGCTACCACACGTTGCGGGCCGTGTTCATGGTCTGAATTTCGATACATCGCGCGCCTGTGCAGATGCCCTGCTCTCCTGATCACCAAACACCTCGGCAAACGGGATGGCAGATGCTCCCTCTCACAGCTCCACCGTGGCACCTGCTCACATCACCTGTCTCCTCTAACCAACTCCTCGGCTGAGCCCTGGGCCTGTCCGGACAGCTGGGGCTGGCTTCTTGCCCGCTCGGCTAAGCTGAGAAACTTGCCCTGTTCCTTACCAAGTTGGATTGGAAGGAGGGAGAGCTGGAAAATTATGTCCACCTACTTTCTCAAGAGGCAAATATTAATTTAGCCCAAAGCCAACATCTAGGAGTGACTTTCTTTATCTAACAAGAATAATTTGATTCCCTTATTTTTTTTAGAATTTATTCACTTCTATATGCTAATTTAAAAAGAACAGATATTACCTATATGATGATAATGTTTAAAAATTTAAGACCATCCCTTCAGGAAATTCTAGTCCTGCCTTATTTTCTTAGTTTTACATGCTTCCACCGCCCCTTTTGTCCTGTTGATTGAACCCAGGTCCTCCACACTGCATTACATCTCCAACTCATTTTTATTTTTGATTTTGAGGTAATATCTCTCTAAATTCCTAACTGCCCAGGCTAGGGTCAAACTTGTGATCCTCCTGCTTCAGCCTGTCAGAGTGCTGGGATTATAGGTCCATGGTCACCCTCCCAGTATCATTCTTAACTCTGGAAAGGAATGAGTAGAAGGTATGGTCGCTTATCTGTAAGACAGAAACCGTCAGTTCTCTCTCTCTGTGTACAAGCCATTCCCCACTGACAGCTGGAAGCTATTTCCACCTCTCCCTTCTCACTGAGTCTGGGCTGACCTGTCACTTTTTCTTGATAGGTACAGTATGGTAGGAGTGACATGATCTAACTTGCCAACCTTGCAGCTTCTGTGGGTTCTCCTCTCCTTTGAGGGATTCCAGGGATCACGTGGAATAGTCACTCTCTTGTCTCTGGGATACAATACCCAATATTCATAACTTAAAGGAGAGATTTATTTTTAGCTCACAGTTCTGGACCATAATCCATTCATCTTTCAGATACACAAGACTTTTGGGGGACATTCCAGACCCAAATCATAGCACCATGTAGCAGTCCAGCTACCCTGAGACCATCAAGCTCCTAGTTCAGGCATGTGGAGATGCTGGATGGAGACAGATGCTCCCAGCAGCCTCCAGGTTTTCCAGCTCAGCCACTGGGCATCGAGTGAAGAAACTGGCAAAGGACTCAAGTTTTAGCAGCAGGCTGCCTGTCATCGAGGGAAGGACCCCAGGGACAGATCACCTAGCTTAATTTAGCAACCCCCAGTACCACAAGAAGGAATGGTAGGCAGTAATGTTTCCTCACTAAGTTTTGGGGGAGTTATATGCAACAATAGAATCCTGGAACAACTGAACTGAGGAAAAATCTTAGTGGGTCACAGTTTGCATTCCAGTTAAAATTCTTAGTCTTCTGTGAATTTTCATGATAAATGAAGTTGTCCTGAAGAAATGTCATCATTTGTGTTTTAGAATTGTATTTGGCCTAAGAACACTAAATTCATTGATTTTTGTACTTGGAGTAGATTCTTATTTTACATATATAAACATGAGAAATGGAAGAAAATGTGCTGGGGATACAGACCAGTGGTGGAAGGCTTACCTAGCCTTAATGGGGTCTTGGGTTCCCTCCCCAGTGCTACAAAAAGAAAAAAAACTTGAATAACGTGGAATAGTCCTCATGTTCACCAGGAGTTGCTGGTGTGATATCATCTGAAAGAATGCCTAAGTTGTCTCAAAGTGTCTCCTTTCACCAGCCTAACTCTTGCCCTTTCATCTCATGTCACTTAGGAAGGGACATAAATCTTTTAGGGAACCACAACATCTTGAAGAGGAAGTCTGCTCAACTGAGCCATGTAGCAGAGGCCTGAACAAGTAGACCAAGGGACAGCTGAGTTTTGAGGACACTGTGACAGGTTTGATCATACGTAAGGAGCTGGCATGAAGGGCCCTGGGTGACCTTCAGCCATGGGGAAAAGGTTGAGGGACAGGCAATTCTGAAGACAAACATCTATGACTTCCTAAGTGTTCTAGGAAGCTATTGTCACTCTAGACATCATGGCCACTAATTTAAAGCTTTAACCCTCTCATAACCTTAATAGTAGGACAATTTTGACAGTGGAAATGACACTGTTTGTACTTACAGTTTAAACACTCTAACCATTCTTAAAACATCAAAGTCAGGGCTGCCCTATCCCAACATTGGTATATAGTCACCCCACTGTGTATCAGATAGTGGTGGAACATGATCTCAGACCCGTCTGGCTCTTGAATCTGTGCTTTTTGCTCCTGTAGGTAGAATACATCATTGACGTGGCTGCTCTTCAGTCCAGAAACCATACCCAGGCAGTTCACAGGTTGAATTTGACTCATACATAGATCTGTTTTGTTTTCACAGTGAACTAGGAAAAGGAGGCGTCACCCACAGATGTTCAAGTTCAGTTTTTAAAAATGTTTTTGTTTGTTGAGTCCAAACAAAACAGATCTCCCACCTTTGTGGGAGAGTCAGTCTATACTTACGCGGACTTCTCATCTCTATGTCAGTGTAACTATGCAGACAGCAAGTGCAGCTGGATCTGATTTCTGTTCCGGTGTGCCCACTCCAACCAATGAGTGTATATGTCTCCAGTGATGATTTAGAAATACCCCTGAAAACATATAAAGAGAGAACAAGGCAGTGAGCAGTCATCCTGTTAGTATAGCTGACCATTTTACTTAATAGCTAAAAATGAAGATTAGAAATCCTTAAGCAGTTAGCTCAAATTAATAGTTTTAATGTTTATAAAAACTTTCTTGGGAGACTGAGGAAGGGGGATCACAAGTTTGAGCCCAGTGTGAGGAATCTAGCAATTCAGTGACAGCCGGTGTCAAAACAAAAATAAACAACGGGCCAGGGATGTAGCTGAGTGCACAGGTCTCATGTTCACACCAGTACCACAAAAACAAAACTGTCTTGCTTCTTAAGAGTTATTTCATAAAAAATTTTATGTATTTGGGGATTTTCATGTATATAACTAACCACAGGTTTAAAAGGTTTTTGGCAGGTTAGAAGTGCCTGAATCATATGTAAAAATTCAAAAACTATAGCAAAAATGCTAATGAGGCATGAGAGGAGAGAGCACTTGTGTTTCAGGAATAAAATTTTATTTTGCAAACATGAAGATGGACAGAAATTATCTTCTTACTAAAGAGGCAAGTGACTGCACACAAGCAGAGGGAAAGGACCCATCAACTACAGTACCAGTTGCAAATAATCGCACAACCTCGCTGGAAAGCATGATGGGAAATGTGGGCGCCACACCTGGTGGCCGCGCGGAACCGGGAAACTGGCTGCCTCCTTCACAACCTCTGATCCACATGTCCTTTTCCTCCCTCCAAAAGAAATTTGTCTTCTCAGTGCCCATTGACAAGTCTCAGCGAGAAACTTTTAATAGCTTGTGTTTAAATCTTCAGAAATCTGTGCTTCCATGATAGGCTGCTCAATCCTTTGATCACAGGATTAATCAGAAGGGATTCTGGATGTAGAGTGGGATGCTTTTCAGACTCTAGGAAGTGGTAGTTAAGAGAAGATTTTAATATGTTCACAGAGTGACTGCTGCGGGGATGATGCAACTTGCTGGGATTAGGAAACACCCAGGGCAGAGCTTTCGGGAGTGTGTGATTGATGTGTAGGCCAACAAATGAGGGAAGAATACCCATCCTGGGTGTGGGGGGCCTAACCAATAGAATGGCAGCTTGAGCTAAATAAAAAGGAAGGATGAAGGAAGACGGCTACAGCTGCTTTGCCTGTGAGATCATGGCCGTCACTACTGTCCCCAGTCATTGGCTGGCTCCTGTCTTTATATCGTCAGCCTCCATCGCAAATTTGCTCCAGTCCCCGTTTCCTGCCTTTGCCTTAGGGCAACTATCTGCAGCGCAGATCTGCACCGCTGTGCACAACCTTGGACTGGTGTTCTTCTGTCTCTTGCCTGAGCTGTCACTGGACCCTCCAACCTCCAACTCTCCCACAAACACGTGGCTGTCTTAGACTCTCTTTCTTATAAGCTTGCAAGATCTCCAAATAAATTCCCCTTTATTTATATATATTTTCTATTAATTACGTCTCTCTGAGAACCTGATCCTTACACACACCAAGGCTGTTAGGTAAGATGATTTCTAGGTGTCTTCTGACTTTTTTTTTTTGTGTGTGCCTTTCCAACTATTTTTCCTGGCTGCTCTTGCATTGGGTCATTTTCTCTCAGGAATCTATGGTTTCCAAGGGTCAAGCTTGTTGTACTAGCTTGGTTCTGGCTGACTGTGTCTGTATTAATAGGAAGGCTTCTAAAAACACAACCAAGAGAAAGAACTTCTCAAAGTATTTTACATAAGCCCTCCCCACTGAACTTACATGGACTGCATCTGTCCTCACCATGTGTCTTATTGGCCATGGATGTACTGCACAGTGCCCCTTGTGTGGGACCCAAGCCTATCCCACCATACAAACTATAAAATAGGGGGATGTGTAGTGTGCCTGGAACCTGCTGCCTCAGCACGGGGCTGGACCCAGACCTCAGGTATGGGTTCTTTCATTCTCTCTCTCTTTCTTTATTTCATTCTTCCTTTCTTTCTCTTTGTTAGCAGTTTATAAAAATATACACACTATACAATTCATCCACTTAAAATATAAAATTCAATAATATATTCACTGATTTATGAAACTGTGACAATAGCCAATTTTTGAACATTTTATTGTCCCAGAAAGTTCTCTCATGCTCTACAGCAGCCACCCTCTGTTCCACTTACTCCCCACCCTGAGATACCAGCCTCTTTCTGTTTCTGCAGGATTGTCTGCTATGCACATTTCTATAAAAATAGAATAACACACTCTGTGGTCCTTGTGACTGGCTGCTTTAATCTAACATGATGCTTTCAAGGTTTGTCCTTGTTGTAGGAAGACTAAATATTTCTTTTTCCTTTTTGACAATGATCTGCATATTTCACATTTTAGCATTCACTCTTTTTTGCTGTCAAATAACATTCTACAGTGTGGATGTGTCACATTTCTTTCATTTTGTCAGTGTGTGGACATTCTTACACTTCTTGGCTGTTACTATTAATGCTGCTATAAATATTCGCATACCAGTTTTTGTGTGGACGTGTTTTCATGTTTATATATATCTTGGAGTGAAGTCACTGAGTCGTATGGTAGCTGTAATCTTTTGAGGAAATGCCAGGCTGCTCTTCAGAGTGGCTTCAGCATTTTACCTCCTGCCAACAATGTACAAAGGCCATGCATTCTCTGCATCCTTGCTAGGAATTGTCATTGTCTGCCTTTTAAATTTTCCCCATCCTGGTGGGTGTGAAGTCGTAGCGCCTTGTGGAGCTGAGTTTCTGTGACGGATAGTGATGAGGAACACTTTTTCATGTGATTATTGCCCACTTGCATATCTTTGGAGAAATGTGTATTCAAACCCTTTACTCACATTTTATTTGGGTTATTTGTCTTTTCATGACTGAGCTGTAAGGGTTCTTTGCATACTCTAAATACAAGTGTCTTATCATGTATGATTTGCAAGTATTCTTTCTTATTCTGTACTTTTTTTTTACTTTCTTGACGGTTTTCTGTAAAACATAGAAGTTTTATATATTGATGAAGTACAGTTGCCTTTATTACTTTTTTGTTACTGGGGTACAACCCCCAACACCCATAACTTCAGGGAGGAAAGTTTTATTTTAACTCACGTTTTTGAAGGTCTCAGTCCGTTCGTGGGTAGCTGGAAATGGCAAAAGGGCATGATGGAGAGTGGAGGGCCTGGCCTATTTATCCCAGGAAGCAGCGAGTGGGAAGGGCAGAGCTAGTGGAGGAAGTATTCTGTCAGATAAGAGGTCCTTGGCCAAGCTGGTCTGGTTGCGACTTGAAAGAAAGCACGAGAAGCAGCTGGAAGTGAAGTCATGCTTTACTCCTGCCTTTGTATCGGTATTCTATTGCAGTTATTATAGAAAGTAGTATGTAAGAGTGGTTCGGTGCCATCCAAACAAAACTAACGATACCATGCATTACACAAGGCAATTAGGAAAACCTATGTAAGGAATCAGAAAATGCGGAGTCATGGTTGGCTGGACATGCTATGCCTGGAAGTTCATGTAAGGCAGTTAGGAAATGCAACCTCATGGTCTCCATCTTTTCAGGCAATTTAGTTGTTTCTTTTTCCCCACCAGCCCTCTTTCTTCGCATATACCTTTCCAGGTCATACCTCAGTGATCTGCCCCTTCCAACCAGGCTCCATCTCTTTAACAGCACAAGCAATCAATTCATTAATTCACATAGTTAACTGCCAGAATCCAGTCACCTTCCAAACACATGAGCTTCTGGGAAAGAGTCCAGACCCAAGCCATAATAACAGTTCAACTCTTTTGTCTTTTGTTGTTTATGCTTTGGCATTATATCTATGAAATCATTACTGGAGGTCAGAAAGACTTTGTCACTGCCTTTTGAGCTCTTAATATTACTCAAAAGAAAACATAGTCCTCTGGATTCCCACCACAGTTGGTGGGACATTCATCCTCGCAATTGTTTAGGCCAAAAGAATTTGGGTCTTTCACTCCTCTGTGTCTCTCCTATGTCACAATCAGGCTATCAGCATTTCTCGTAGAAGTTTGGGAGTCTGCTATCCTTCACTAACTCTTTTGTCTTCTCGTGTGCCTTTAGGACCTTGGCATTAGTGTTTCTGCTGGTACAGATTCTTCAGTGCCGTGTGGTTCTACTGTGTGTGCCTTGGGAATGAGCTCCTTTAGACAAGAGCCATCTCCACAGATTACTCCTGATAATTCTGTTTGTCTCCCCTGCCCCTTTTTTGTCAAGATGGCTGTGAGCATCCATGAGTCACACGTGTGATCTCCTAAAGATGAATGTCTAGTCCCTTAGTCCCTTTTGTGATTGAGTAATCAGAATTTATCACCATTTAAGGAGCTAGCAAGATGTTAAGGACCTAACCAAATTCTTAGCTTTTTCTCCAGAGTTCTCTTGCCTGGTAGTGAATTCACTAATTTTAGCATCTTTTGCGATTTGGATGGCCTGAAAAGATAGCAAGTAATGAAGCAGGAAGACACCTTGTTCGATCAGGTTGAAAGTTCCCGTTGGTGTAACAGTTCTTCTCTTTATCCTTTTCTCCTTTTGCTTTACTCTAAATGGCAAAAAATTGGACTTTTAACACTTTTAAAAAAATTTTTGCCTATCTTCTGCCTTTTTTCAGTCCCATTTCAGAGAAAGGTGAAGCTTAGATTTTCCTAAATTTAACCTTTTTCTTTCTGGAATTTTTGTGTCCCTCCCGTCCCTCCCTTCCTCCCTCCCTTCCTTCCTTTTCCCCCCCTTTTTCTTTCTGCCTATAGTCCAAGCTGATCTTAATCTCACTGTGGAGCCCAGGTTGGCCTTGAACTCATAGCAATTCTCCTACCTCCAGCTATTATGTAGTGTTGGGGAGATTGAACTTGAGGCCATGAGCTTCCTAGGCAAGTACTGTAATCACTGAGCTATGCCCCCAACTCTCATATTTTCTTATAAATATGTATTTATTTATGTGCTTTTTCATTTATTTTGGTACTGAGGATTGGGCCCATGGCCTTCACACCAAGTCCCATCTCCAGTCCACTTTTATTTTTGATTTTGAGAATGGGTCTCCTTAAGTCACTGAGTTGCCCAGGCTGGGCTTGAACTTGACTTACAATATTATAAAGTGTGGGACCCTCACTAGGCCTGGGATGATTGTAGGTAGCAGTGGCTCATACCCCAGTAATCTCAATGCTTGAGACGAGACCGGAAGGCGTGGGGCTACTCCCTCTTATCTCAGACCTAGGATGGACCACAGCTCATCATACCCAAATTCCTAATTTTTCCCTGCTTCCAGACCCTTACCAGTAATCACATGGTCAGGTTTCGAAAGACCTGCCATGCAAATGAGGCTACTTTCAGACTCCAAAATCTCCCCAATCAGTGGATGACACTTGCCCTGTTACCTGGTGGACCCACTTCCCTTAAACTGCTTATAAGCCTGGCCCTCACCTCCAATAATTGAGCTGTTAACACTGATTCAGCCTCCCGGATGTGGGTCTGTGGTACTCAGGCCGCTCGAGACCCTATTCCCCTAGACTTCACTGATCGCAAGTGGCCAACGGTGGCCAGAGACCCCCGGACCCTGACAATAAAGCAGTGGGAATAGATCTTGTAGTGAGTGTCTGTGAGTAATCCTCCCGCCTCAGGCTCATCCTGTGGCCATCTGACAGCCCCACTGAAGCCTCACTTCAACATCTTGCCGTAAACTCTCCTTTCTGTGGGTTCTCAGGACAAAGACCACCCACCACGATCTCTACTCCGAGGGTTAGCCCTATTTCTGAAGTACGCAAGGGTGCCTGCTGAAGGCTGTCTGTAGATTCATCTCCCATCTGTCCATCTCTCATTTCTGGTTTAGGAAGGCATGACAGCGTTGTGCATGGCATCCTTCTCAGAGACTCCATCAGATATGAAAGTGCGCGAGCCCAACAGGCCTGTGGTTACAGAACTTATTAGGAGTTATTAATCTTAAAAAGTCAGTTCAGTCCAGAAATAAATCTTCTGAAAGGTCATCTTGGCTTTTAATTAAGAATGAATCTTTTTTGCAGGTTAAATTGTGAGTCCAAATGGCTATGTTGAATGGGTCCCACAGCAGTCAGTCCTGCAGTAATTAGCAGACAGGAAGGCTCTGTGTTCAATCGCAGTGAAAGTTCTTTTTGCTTTAATGAGAGGAAAGTTCCTGCTGGTGAGCACATTTGCTGGAGCTTCTGCCTGGGAGTGGGAGGCGGTGGGGTCCGCCTGCTTTCTAATCCTCATCGTGCCTTACTGACTCCGTGTCTCTTTTTCCTCTTTCTCTTCCATTTTGGTTCTCTTTCTTTGGTGGCTCTCTCCTGCTTTCCTCCCCGTGGAAGGAAACTGGAACTCTTCCTCAGTGCCCCACAAGCGTTTGTACTACAATCTGGGGGATTGGGAGGACTTCGACGCTGAGAGTTGACCTATTTCAGCTGTAAGTGTTCTATGCATTGGAACCGTGCCAGGAACATTTCAAAGCACACAGTAAGCTAGAGAAATCAGGACTATCAGGAGGCTGATGTCTTCCAGAGTGCTAAACCTGGATCACTGACAGGATTTCCAATGACAATATCAATCAGACTGAGAAAGACCCTCTCTTCCTAGATCTACTTCCATCCTTGTAGCTAACCAAGGAGCAAGCCCTATCTCTTTCATTTTAAACAGGGAGTGAGGGCAGCCTTAGGACAACAGTCTACAGAATGCACAATGACATGGCTAAAATTCAATAATATTGTTTTGTTTTCTTTGATGTCTAGTGGATATGCATTTTCAATAACAGTGATAAAGTCAAACTCTCTTTGTTAATAAATAACTGTGTAAAAAGGGACTTGATTTGAAGATATGAGTTATTGACTGTTCCAGGAGCAGTGCTGTGTCAGGTGGTGTCACAAGATTGGTAATCTGAGTGGGTTTGTGGGTTCTACAAGAGCTGGGTAGGTGGTGCACTGATAGAGGAAGGCAGCTGCTGCTAGCTTGCCTGAAAGTATCTGCCTTTTGGGGACATGGAGAGCCTTCACCAGACAGAGCTTGGTGCTTCCGCCTGGAACTTCCTGCTCATAAGGTGACCGTTGGTGGCCACGGGTTGTCCCTACGTTTCCGCTTTGCTCCCTGGTCCCTGCTCGTCACCGGCCATCTTTGGCTTTTGTTTTCCCTATTTGCATGTGGGAGAAAGTGAAGAATATTTTGAACAGCTTCATTAAAATCCTTGTGCCTACGTAAGCACAAGTGTGCCCTTTCCCAGGAATCTAAAAAAAGTCCTTTAAACAGTCTTGGGGACAGTCACAGAGGCTAGGCTACATCTCCTGGCTCATTTGGGATTTGCTGCCTTAGCAAAGAGTAACAACTACATGTCACTGTGTGAGACCCCAGAATGACCTTATTTACTGATGACACTGCTCTTTGTTCCTAACAGAATAGCAGCCCTCCATATCTCCACTTGGAACATAGGAAATATCCTGTGTTTATAAAATAATAAGAAATATAATCTGTCAATGCATTCTCTGGTGATGAATGGCTCAGACCCCAAGTCCTTTGTGATATTTTCATCAAATACTGACTGAAGTGTCTCAGCTAAGAAATGAAGTATGGGATTCACATAAACTAGGGAAGTGAGAATGTGTTTCCTTGTGATGCCACATGTCACAGGAATAACCAACATAAAAGATTCAATTCTTGAAAACGATTGTGTGTTGTGAATGTTGTTTCTATAGCGGTCTCAAAGGGATGGGTTTATCCTAGAGATGAAACTTCTCTCCAGTTAAGTGTGACATGTTACCTCTAGACTCTGCGAGTACTTTTCTTTCCTTCTATCTCTTGGGTAGAGTGTGTGATCTCTTTCAGCAGGGTCTAGAAGGTGCTGAGGATTGGGGTTGTGTCTTTCTCTATTTGGTGGCATTGACATGACAGATGCTAACGTGGTACCTGGCACAGAGAGGGCTGGGCTATGGTGACTCCAGCTGAAGGAGTGATTTTTCTGCCTGGCTTCGGGCTACAATTTCCCCAAACTGAAGCTGTGTACTGGGCTGGTGGGGGCCCTGGGCACAGATGGCCTAGTCAGAGAGGGGGCAGAATAAGGGATTTTTAAAAGATGGAACAGACAAGCTGGTAAAGTGTGGTTTGATTATACACATTCTTTTCCCCTGCAGGTGTGACATGGGAGGCAAATTGGATGACTTTGGAGGACAGTGCTAGTTTGAGCCTGTGGTCTCACACTTCAATCCTAAACAAGTATCTCTCCCGGTATTCTCTGGTGAGCAGAGGGTTCTCTTCCTGAGAAAGTCGTGTATGTGATAGTCACAGAGTGGGATCTTTGAAAGCTTGCAGGGATCAGCCACTTGCTCTGGGGGCCCAATGCCCGCTGTCAGTCTGTCTTGGTCGCACTGTAAAAAAGCCAGATTGTCACAAATCGCAGAGGACATTTCTTGAGCCTGATGCTGTGTGGCTGCCCACATATAACATGTATTTAAGGCAGGACTAAAGGAGGATATTTTCTATTAAACAGAGAAACACATTGGCTATAGGTTCATCTTGCAGCTTTCGAGTGCTTGAGGGGGCCAGGAGGGAGATTGCTGAAGGGCACTCAGGCATGGTGGCCAGTCAGTGGGGCAGTGATGAGCAAAGCAGGACACCTGGGGCTGCTGTAGTGACCCCTGCCTTCCAACAGACAGTAAGATGAAATGTGTGGGTCCAAAATCAATTGGCAGTGGACTCTGTGATCTTGGGCAGGTCTCTCCAGATCTGATTTTCTGGTTTCGACTTGGAGGTGGAGAAAGTCACAGGGTTATTATCAACCCCAACGGTGGCTCCTCTGAAGGAGTGGAGAAGGTAGGAGGCATCATCAGCCTAGTTCAATGACGTGAATGCAGACCTATGAAGGGTGTACGGCCTCTCCGGAGAGGCAGCCTCTATGACCAGGGCTGGGGAGGGAAGATGGAAAAACCAGACCCAGGATGACTTTCTGAAGCTAAGGGTTGTGCCTTGTGAGTGGCCTGTGTGACCGTTGGAGAGATGATGTCAACTTGAGGCAATCAGGAACCACACCTGGATTAGGACTGGGAACCACGGCCTGGATTGGGAATTGAGAACCAGCCTGGATTAGAGTGTGAGTGATTTGTGGGCTGGCCAATGAGGGAAGAGCACTCACCCAGATGGGGGAGGGCCAACTGGAACTGTATAAAAGGAAGGAAGAGGAAAGATTGTTACAGGTTTTTCCTCTAGGAAAGCTCTCACCTTCGAAATTGTATACCGACACTGACTTGCTACACGCTGCAGATCTTCAACACAGATTCGCTCCAGTCTCAACTTGTGCCTGTCTGCCTGTTGCTGATCTATAGTAGCTGATCTTCAGTCTCTGGTTTTCACCATTGTTCTTCGAACAACCAAAATCTGCAGCAGACTCTCACCAGCTGTCCTGCAGTCCCGGATGGGAGTTCTACTTCGTGGCTGAACAGCCATCAGACCCTCCAGCTCTTGCATGTGCAGGCCACCATCTTGGACTATCTCTATCCTCAGATTTGTAAGCCTTCCAAATAGATCCTTTTGTTATAATTTCTGTAAATTTTGCCTTTGGTAGGAACCAAAACTAATACAGCCTGTTAAGGCTTTGGAAGGATGACAGGAGGAGTGTCTGACAGCCTCCTTGTTACAATCTTACAGAAAGAAGTCTAACCAGAAAAAGAAATTCTAGAACAGAAGTCTGCTAATCACCTGTCACAAAGCCAATTGCGATGAAAATGAACAACTGTGGTAGTGTTGACAGTACTGTGCTTAACAGAAACACTTTGTGTGTGTGTGTGGGGGGGGGGAGTGCTAGGGATCGAACCCAGGGCATTCTCATTGAGCTGCATCCCTGCTTCATTTTTATTTTTTATTTTGAGTCAGAGTCTCTTTAAGTCGCTAACTTGCTCAGTCTGGGAGTGATTTTGTGATCTCCCTGCCTCAGCCTCCCAGAGTGCTGAGATGACAGGTGTGTGCCCCACTATGCCCTGCTCAGAAATACTTTTGAGGGACATCCAGATAGGTGTTTCTTCCATTAGTGAGTCGTGGTGTCCTCTCTACCACTCAAACTAAGCCAGAGGCTGGAAGAAGGAAGAGGCGAAGGAATAAAGCACCCTATAATAGAGAAGATTAGAAGCTCTGGCGGACAGGAAGGACTGGGAAAGGCAGGACAGAAAACCTTAGCCTGAGGAGTACGGTCTCGACCAGTCTTGGCATGGTGGTGGCTAAGGGGATCAAGGTGGGGCAAAGACAGAGGGTCCTAGGAGATAATGAGGGTATTTTCTAGAACATTAGGGATCATGGCCTGGTTTCCTGTAGGATAGCAGAAAAATTACAAAGTTCTCAGAGAATTGACATACCTCCCTGTAGGCAGTGATGCAGAAGAGGTGGCTTGTTGTGGGGAGGTAGAAAAAAGGCTGAGTTAGCAAGCCTAGAATCCTCTTCTCCAGAGTCGTATGAGAGTACCCAGAAGCTGCCACATACTCCGCAAGGGTGCAGAGAACTAATGGCCCCCTGGAGGGTCAGGAGTGACAGGAAAGGCTCTTCATCACAGCTTAGGAGCATGTGGAAGAAGCGTTCTCCCAACCTGGCCAAGAGAACGAGTCACAGAGTCACCAGCACACTGTAGCTAGGTATGTGGAGACCAGAAGAGCTCGGCCACATGCCACCGTACCCTGAGGACTCAGATCTATATGCAAGAGCCTGCAGCCCTGTTATCCACTGCTACACATTAATCACGTACTACCTTGGAGGGGATCTAGAGAGTGTGTCCATAACTTTATTATAGAAATTCTCAAATATATTAGAAATTCTCAAATATATTAAAAAGTAGAGAAAATATGTTTGAGAATATATTACCGCTAGTCTTGGTTCATCTATACCTCTGTTACTTCATTTTAAAGGAAAGAGCTAGAGTCATAGCTGAGTGATTAGAATGCTTACCTACAAACAAAAGGCCCTGGGTTCGATTTCCTAGAACCACATAAACTGGGTGTGGTGGCGCACGCCTGTAATCCCAGCACTCAGGAGGCTGATGCGTGAGGATGATTGCCATGAGTTCAAGGCCAACCTGGGCTATACAGAGAGTTCAGGATCAGCCTGGACTACTACAGAGTGAGACCTAGTCTTAAAAAAAGGGCACATTTCAAATAGCATGTCATTGTATATTTCATCATAAGACTTAAAGCACACTAAATTAGCCCATCCCTCCTGTGCACCAGAGACAGCCAGGTAGCCACCATCAGAGCCCTGCCTACACCTGGGAGCTCGTAGCGTGGGACCTTTGTGTGCCGCATTGCTCCTGCATGCCAGAGACAGCCAGGTAGCTGCAGCCAGGCACAGCACGCATCTGGGAGCTTGGTAGGATTGGGTCTTCACACGTTCAGTACCTCCTGTCTTAGAATCTCAGAAAAAGAAACAGAGCCCGTTAACAATACTGGAGCTTCAACTCAAGGTAACGAATCCATGAGGAAATGTGATAATAAGTCTTCTATAAAAAGACCTGAAACCCTGGAAAGCAATACCAAGGATCTTGAAACAGCAGAACCCACAGATGAAAAAGGCAAAAAAGGTGATAATTTCTGGACTCAGAAATACTTAGAATTGAAACAGGAAATGAAATAGGAAGTGAAACAGAAAATGTAAGAGCTATGCCGGGACATAGCGATGCTATCAGCAAACATTGACAAGAAATTAGAGGAAAACAAAGAAGATGTAAATCAGAAGATAATGAAGGCAATACAAGACATTAAAGAATACAGAAGAGATATAAAAATATTGAAAGCTCACATTCAGGTTGTGAAAAACACTCAGGAGAAAATAAGTAATCATAAAGTAAGTCTGAACATTTTGAGAATAGAATATCAGACCAAGAAGACAAAATGGTTGAGCTGGAATGTATAGGCCATTAAAAAAAAGAAAGAAAGAGAACGGTTACAACAGCTGATGGATGACTCAAAGAGAAACAACCTCAGAATTATGGGAGAGCAGGAGAAAACTGAAGACAAAACAAAGGCTTAAAGGCCATGTTCAATGAAATTATGGAAGAAAATTTCCCAAATCTAAGGAAAGAAATGAACATTAAACTACTGCAGGCATATAGAACACCAAACAACTTTGATCAGAAAAGAATCTCATCAGGACGCATCATACTTAAAATACTATAGACCCAACACAAAGAGAGAATATTAAAAGCTGTAAGAGGAAAACAGAGGGTGACTTACAAAGACAAACTCATCAAGATGCAGCAGTTATCTCTAAAAGCCAGGAGATCATGGAGCAATACCATCCAAGCACTAAAGGAATATAAATGCCAACGCAGATTGCTATGTCCAGCAAAATTAGCTTTTAAATGAGAGGGAGAAATGAAGACTTTCCATGACATAGAAAGCTTAAAGAAATTTGCTGCCACTAAGCCAGCACTGCAGAGAATATTTAAAGGAAATTTAGATGTGAAAGGGAGGATGAGGACACCAAAGACCCAAGAGAAGAAGAGACAACAGATAAAGGAGAATGCACTGAGAAGAAAGTAAGTCTAGTAAATAGTGTTGAAAAACTATAACAATGGCAAGACATACCAAACATACCTCGATAATTACACGGAATGTGAACGGCCTCAGCCGACCTACTAAAAGACACACACTGGTTGACTGAATCAAAAAGCAGAAACCCACAACTGTTGCTTGCAAGAGACACAGTTCACCCACAAGGAAACTCATAGATGGAAAATAAAAGGATGAAATTCAATATTTCATGCAACAGGACCCAGGAAACAAGCAGGGGTAGCTATATTAATCTCAGACTCATTAGATTCCAAAACACTACAGACTAGGGGAGACAAAGATGGTCACTATATACTGCTTAAGGGAACAACAGAAAAGGAAGAAATCACAATTATCAATGTATATGTTCCCAATTATGGAGCATCCAATTAGGTAAACCAAAAATTATTAGATATGAAAGGACGTATAGGCCTCAAAACTATTGTAGCAGGGGATGTTAATACTCCACTATCACAGATAGACAGACCAATCAGAGAGAAAATCCACAAAAATATACAACAGGTAAATGACGCTTTAGAGAACTTGAACCTAATAGATGTTTACAGAGTTTTCCACCCAACATCAACAGAATACACATACTTCTCAGCAGACATGAAACATTTTCTAAAATAGACCATATTCTAGGTCATAAGTCATGATTAAATAAATACAAAGGAATAGAAATAAGTCCTTGTATACTTTCAGATCATAGTAGAATACAACTGGAACTTAACAGCAAAATAAACAGAAGAAAATACACAAATACATGGAGACTAAACAACATACTACTGACCAAACAATGGATCACAGAAGAAATCAGAGAAGAAATAAAAAAAACTTGATAGAGTTAAATGATGATGGAAGTACATCATATCAGAATCCATGGGACACAATAGAAACAGTAGTTAGAGGGAAATTTATAGCCATAAATGCACACATCAAAAGAACAGAACAATGACAAATGAACATGTTAATGATGCACCTTAAGGTCTTAGAGAAACAAGAATAATCTAAGGCAAAAAGCAGTAGAAGAAAAGAAATAATAAAGATCAGATCTGAAATAAATGAAAATGAAATTAAAAAGACAATAAAAAGATTGATGAGTTAAAGAGCTGGTTCTTTAAAAGAATAAACAAGATTGACAAACCTCTACCTAAACTCACCAAAAGAAAGAAAGAAAAAGCACAGATTAAAGCACTCAGAAATGAAAAGCATGAAATTATAAAACACTCTTCAAAAATGCAGAACACTATGAGAAATTATTTTGTTTTTTTCCCCACTATTTTTATTAATATGCAAATGTAATACATAGTATTTACAATGAATTTGGGTATTTCATACACTTATGTATCATATCGACTTTACAATCCCTTCCCATCTTCTACCATCCCACCCCCTCCCTGTCCCTTCCCCCAACTCTGGCTATCTCTTCATATGGTTCCAAAGAATGTCTGTGTTCTGGGTTTTCCAAGTCCGAGAAACCATACAGTGTTTAACATATTAATCTTCCACACCTAAGTCATTTCACTTAAGTCACCACACTAACTCAGCTTCCTATTCCTCTAATGGGTTTGCAGTAGTCAAATCTTGATACCTCTACTCTGAATCCAACCAATCCCTTTATTGGGATATTTACCAAAAGTTTCTTTTTTATATTTTGCTATATCTTTGTTGTTATTGTTAAACCTGGCCTTACCCACCAGTTCACATTAGAAAATTACTACAAGCATGTAGTTCAAAAGACTAGTAAATTTGGGAAAGAAGAAAAAAATTTTAATTTCAAATGCCTTAGCTGAATATTGGAAGGTGCATAATTGTACGTTCACAGGGTTATCTTTACATCAATCGGTTTCTTTAGGATAAATTTTCATTAGTGACTGAGAAATTATTTTGGACACCTATATTCTAACAAGTTAGAGAATTGGGAAGAAATAGATGACTTTCTAGGTACATACAAAATACCAAAATTGAATGAAGAAGACATAAAAATCTTGAATCACCCCATTACACACACAGAAATTGAAGCAGTAATAAAAGCTCTACCTACATATAAAAGCCCAGGATTAAATGGATTCAAAAATTCAGAAGAATTTTTTCCAGTATTTTAGAGAAGAGCTAACTCCAGTTATTTTCAAACTGTTCTGTGAAGTTGAAAGAGAAAGAATACTACCAAACTTATTTTAGGAGGCTAGCATCACCTTAGTCCCAAAACCAGACAAAGACTTAATCATGAAGGAAAATTATAGACCAATATCCTTAATGAATATAGATGCAATAATTATTAATAAGATTCTTGCAAATAGTATCCAACAAGTAATCAGAAAGATTATACACCACGAAGTATGAAAGATTATACCTCATTCCTGGGATGCAAGGCTGGTTCAACATATGTAAATAAATCAATGTAATACATCACATCAACAAAGCCAAAACAAAAATCACATGATCATCTGAATTGATGTTGAAAAAGTCTTTGATAAAATTCAACACTATTTCATGATTAAAAACTCAGAGAAAAATAGATATAGAAGGGTCTTATCTCAAACTCATAGAAGCCATATATGCCAAACCTACTGCAAATATCACAGTAAATGGAGAAAACTTGTAAGTGTTTCCACTCAAAGCAGGAACATGACAAGGCTGCCCACTCTCACCACTCTTCTTCAACATAGTCCTTGAAACACTTGCCATAGCAATTAGGCAAGAAAGTGAAATAAAGGGAATTTGCATTGGAAAGGAGGAAGTCAAACTATCCTTATTTGCAGGTGATATGACTATCTACATAGAAGACCCCGAAAACTCCACTATGAAACTCTTGGAAATAATAAACAAATTCAGCCAAATCTCAGGCTACAAAATCAACACTAAAAAATTAATAGCTTTTCTCTACACCAACAATGAACTCACTGAGAAAGAGCTCCAAAAATTATCACATCCTCAATAGCCTAGAAAAAATTAAATACCTAGGAGTAAGCCTAACCAAAGAAGTGAAGGACTTATATAAAGAAAACTACATTACACAGAAAAAAGAAGTTGTATGACATCAGAAAATGGAAAGCTATCCCCTGTTCTTGGGTAGGCAGAATCAATATAGTCAAAATGCCTATACGGCCAAAACTGATATACAGATTCAATGCAATTCCTATCAAAAATAGCAACAATTTTTTTTACAGAACTTGAAAAAATAGTATTTAAATTCATGTGGAACCAAAAGAAAACCTAGAATAGTGAAAGCAATCTTAAGTAACAAGACTAAGGCAAGAGGTATTATAATTCCAGACATCAAATTATATTATAAAACAATAATTGTAAAAACTATATGGTACTGGTTTAAAAAAAAAACCAGACAGGTAGAACAGTGGAACAGAATTGAGGATGCAGAGACAAACTCAAATACCCTCAACTACCTCATTTCCAATAAAGGAGCCAAAAGCACACATTGGAAAAAGGATAGCCTCTTCAACAAATGGTGCTGGGAAAAATTTGGACATCCACGTGCAGAAAAATGAATATAGATTCACACCTGTTCCCATGAACTGAAATCAAACCAAAATGGATCAAAGACCTAGGTCTTAAAACTGAAACACTGAGCCTTCTGGAAGACAAATTAGGCAAATATCTAAAAGATATGGGTATAGGCAAAGACTTTCTTACTAAGACACCAAAAGCAAAAAAATAAATAAAAAATAAAAAATAAAAAAAAAATCCCTGGAGTTAACAAATGGGATTATGTCAAATTAAAAAGTTTCTGCACAGCAAAGGAAATTATCAGTAGTGTAAAAAGAGAATCGACAGACTGAGAAAAAAATATTCACCACCAATATCTCAGACAGGCAGCTCATAACCAGAATATAGATGGAACTGAAGAAAAGTAAGCCCCTCAAAATCAAAGACCCTATTAAAAAATGGGCAAATGAAGTGAATAGGCAGTTCTCTCATGAAGAAGTTCAAATGGCCAATAAATACATGAAAAGATGTTCAACATCCTTCGCCATAAGGGAAATGCAAAGCAAAACATCGCTAAGATACCATCTCTCCAGAGAGAATGGTGTGTATCAAGAACACAAACAGCAATCGGTGCTGGGGAGGCTGTGAGGAAAAAGGAACCCTCCTGCACTGCTGGTAGGAATGTAAACTGGTACAACCACTATGGAAAGCAGTATGGAGGTTTCTCCAAAGATTGGAAATAAATATCCCCTGTGATACCTCTCCTGGGAATATTCCCAAAAGAGTTAAAAGCAACTTACAAGAGAATACATGTACATCCATGTTCATAGCAGTACAAATAGCAATAGCGAAAATGTGGAAGACACCAAAGTACCCATCAACAGACCAAAGGATACACAAATTGTGGTATTTATACACAATGGAATACTACTCGTCTATACAGACAGATAGGTTAGAGGCTTTTGTAGGCAAATGGAGGCAACTTGAGACCATCATGCTTAGGGAAGTGAGTCAGAAGCAGAAGGTGAAATATCGAATGGTTTCTCTGATATGAGAAACCCAGATCACAATTATTTCATAGAACTTAGTGTGGGGAATAGTGGGAACTGGAGGGGTTTGGGAGGAAGTGGGAGGGTTGAAAGAGAGAAGGGAAGGATTTTTAACTTTGCCATGATATGTATGTGCACAAAATACTCAAGATCAATGTAAACTTTATGTATTGCAGTTATACATACCCATAAAATGGAAAAAGAAATAAAGCACAGAAAATCAGTATCATATCTAAAAAAATTAACATAAATTTCTAACTATTCCATCATTTTCAGAATCCCAATTAATTTATGATCATATTTATAAAATAATTAAAAACTTAAACTGATATGTCTACTGATAATATTAAGAAATAATTTTTGTTTTAGATGTGATATTATGTTATTATGATTGCATACATATGTCCTCAAATATTATGAATGAGACAGATGTATACTAGAATATGCTTTGCAATAATTCAGCAGCAATCATGCTTGGGTGAGGTTTATTTTTTGTTTCATTTTTTTGTTTTTGAGACAGGGTCTCTGTAGTCCAGCCTGTTCCTGCAACCACTGGCCTTGAACTCACAGTAATCCTCCTGCCTCAGCCTCCTGAGTGTTGGGATTACTGGCATGTGCCACGATATCTGGCCTAGTGTGGTGCTGGGGAATCGAACTCAGAGCCTTGCACTTGCTAAGCAAGTATTCTACCGGGTGTGCCTGCTATTCCTCCAGCCCAGGGAAAAGTGCAAATGAAATACAATTTCTGTAAATTATTATTGAAGACTTTTTCTTTTATTATATTGAGGATTGCAATGAGAGCCGTTGCTCTGAGACACGTCCTCAGCTCTCTCTAAAATTTTTGTTTTTAGATAGCATCTCAGTAAGTTAGTCTTATTAAATTGCCCAGGCTCGGCTTGAAGTTGAGATCCTCCTGCCTTCTCCTTATGCTGATATTACAGGCCTACGTTCTTGAAGATGAACCAGAATATAGGGATTTATTGAACTGCTCTGTTAAATTTCATTGCATTTTAAATTTTCTATAGTAAGCAAACAAATAAATAGAGACACACTAGTGAAGTAAGCCCATTAGGGCCCGTGTCCTGTTGCATGTGGATTTTTCTAGGGCATGAACTCACACACATGGATTTGGCTGTGCTGGCTGGAGCCAAATCGCTCCCCTGAGTCAGCCAGCAGCCTTGGCCGGAGCTCAGGGCAGAGCTCAGAGTCGCTGGCCGTGGTCTGTGCTAGTCTTTCTGTACTGCTATAGTGCACTGCTGGGGTTGGGAGGAGGGTGTGTTCATTGCTTTCTGACCCCTGGGGGAACAGAAGTGGGACAGGATGCAGCTGACCTGGATAGCAGCTTCTGGAACCTGCAGACTTGCCCAAATCTACTGGCCACTTGGCTCCTGTATTTGAGACTTTTAGTTTACTCAGTTTGCGAAATTGTGCACACAAGTGCTGTTCTCTTTCTGTTTCAAAAGACATGCATGTTTTCAACAGAAAGTGTAAGATACTATGAGTACACAAAAGGAAGAATACAAAAATCAGCCTAACTTCGTGTAGATCTTAGCATCTGGTGTTTATTTTTCAGTTTTTTTCTTTGCTAATCGTATTTTCTATTTAAAATGTCACTTTTTAAAAAAAAATCTTGAGATTTTATGTTCTTTAACATTCTTTTACATTTTTGATAATGAATTGATTTTTTTGTGTGAAAATGACATACTTCATTTAAATAATTTCCAATTGTTCAGTGCAGGCCATTTCTCCTACTTTTCTTCCTTGCTTTTCTTTTTCCTTTGGCCTTAGTCTCATTTGAAGCAGGGCTTGGTGACTTGATGTCTCTCCAAATTTAACCACCCCTCTCCTTGTGAATTATCAGACATGAATGTTACATGAAGTCACGATACAAACTCCAGATCGCCGGCCACCTCGCACCTGTGTTTCCGGTCCCCCTTGTTCTTTCCATTCAGTAGCCTCTTTTCTTTTTCGCCCTCAGGCACCGTTTCCAAATGCCCCGTGATGTCCAGAGTTCAGAGGTTTTCATCTCTATGCACTTACCCAGCAAAGCAAAAACTTTGCTCATCAGCGAGTCTTGACACAGCAATTCAGATACCATCTATTAATAATTTAACTCAAGTGGATCCCGTGAAAATTTCACCAATGATTTACGAAAGTAGAGTATGATCTATAGCTATTTCCTTGCGATGAATTCGTAGAGGTGGAGTGTCTGGAGCAGAGACCACGAAGGGTGCGGGGTCCCGGTGACTGTGAGGAGCAGGGCGCCGATCTGCTCTCTGCCCCTTTGGCCGCGGTAATTCAGGAGCTGGAGTTGGAGCAACAGATCTCTGGTTTATCTGTTACTCTGTTCCCTGTCAGCTCACCCCACAGCACAGGATCAGAGCTCAGTCTGCATGTCAGTATCAATATGAGTGGTGCTGTGGCCTACATGTGTCCCCCAAAAGCTTTTATGTCAAAACCTTGTTCCTCAGATTCACATGCTGTTTATTTTTGGAGGGAGGCACCGGGAAGTTATTAGTGCTAGATGAGGTCATGAGGCTGGAGTTCCCATGGCTGCTTTAGTTGCTTTATAAAAAGAAAAGAGGCCCAAGGTAGTAGGCTTGCTCTTTCTCCCCCTGTGGTGAGTTATGATACAGCAAAGAGGTCCTCCCCAAATGCTAACCAGATGCCAGCACCAGCCTCAGAAGCCACAGTCATGGTTTCAGCCTTTCCAGACTCAGAACCATGAGCTAAATGAACTCTTTTTCTTTAGAACAGACCTAGTCCTGAGTAATTTGTCATAGAAACAGAAAACAGACTAAGACGATTGATATGAAATAAAGGGTAGAGATTAGACAATAGAGATTAGACTTTGTGCAATTGTGGAGGAGTTAATGCAACACAATACTGCAAGGAGATTGGTCAGAGGATCAGAGAGGTCAGTGGCCTAGGGTGGCCTGACGTTGTGGAAGTCAGCAACACAGGCAATTGGGAAGGTGTGAACAGAGGAACACAGACCAATGGAATACAGGAGGGCACACTGGAGCTTTATTTCTCTTTCACTACATGTAATGAAGACGGTGACCGATTGAAGGAGTGGGTCCTGTAGGCATGGAGCTGTACCCATGCCTGGTCCTGGGGTAGGTGATGGTGAGGGAGTGATCTGGGGGCAGGGAAGGGAGCTGTGTGTCCTGTGGTTGGCTCGTGCTAACTCACTGATGTTTGAATCAAGGATTCCACCCTCATTAAAATTTTCTCTGCCATATTCAGTCCCACTTTGGAATCATATAGGAAAAAGGCTTTTGGGAAGTAGCGTTTTAGCTGGCCTTGACAGAGAATAAACCTACTGGGAACAGTGCTGAGCGGCTGAATGACTCAGTTGGTGCTGGGACAGACGGGGATTCCAGTGTATCTGGCGAACACTTATTGCTGCCCATGGAAACTGAAGGAAGAGCTCAGGGGAGGGGCATCAAAATTGGAAAATAGTTGGGCCCAGTGTTTGAGGCCTGAAGTCTTAGTGCTTTGAGAGGCTGAGGCAGGAGGATCACAAGTTTGAGCCCAGCCTGGGCAACTTAGTGACTTAGCAAGACCCTGTCTCAGAAATCAAAACTAGAAAAATGGCTGGAAATTTTACCTCAGCATGAAGGCCTTGAATTAGATCCAAAGAACCATACATAAACACACAACACACACACACACACACACACACACACACACACACACACACACACACACACACACGTGCGCGCGCAGGCGCAACTTAGATTAAGGAACATAGCAAAAAGCACCTGCTTTGCCATCATTCTATTTTTTTTCTCTCTGCTTTCAAACCAGCCAGCCTAAGAGCCTGAACTCGCTGTTTGTTGAGTCTTTCCAAAGGGTAGAAATAGCAGCTGACCCATGTCTGGACTCTTTTTTCCACCTAAAGCAACAATCCTGGCTTGCAGCTTTTACTAAACGCACACAGCAGAAAGAATATAAACTTTGGGGCTGCTTGGCTCTTCTGTACTCTAGTTCAGAATCTTTTCAGTGGCCCCTAAACTTTTGGCACCAGGGACCAGTTCAGTTGAAGACCGTTCTCCTCAGAGTGGGGTGAGGAGGAGGGGCAGGAGGAGTAGGACAGCTGGGCGCTTGTTATGCCGTGGTATGGAGCTCTGGATTGGAGACCGCTCTGTTTTAGACAGTTGGGTCATTCTGTTTGGGCAGAGATAATGTTTTGGGCAGAGTAATATTTGGCCTTGGTTGACAGGGCACGAAATGCACTTGAAACTGTGGAAACATCCTCCAAAGCTGGATCTAGAGTTGATAGGGCCTGAAGTTTAGATAATTCAGGGACTTTTTTAAAAAAGAAAAGTAGCACACAAAAACACAGACACACATGCATGCAAACAAACAAAATTACTTACCAAATGAATACATTTTAATAAGGTAACTAACATCACAAACTTCAAGAAATGCAAAAAATTAGCATAATAGGCTGTTAAAGATGTGCCTGACAGAGTCCATAATATTTTCCCCCTAATTTTGGCTAGAGACTCCTTGTAAAGACCACGTCGCTGGTCACCAAATTTATTAACATAACGTAGTGGAGGGTTTCCCACTGGCCTCATTGCCTAAATTGCATTTTCCTTTGCAACAGCTTTCATCCTGCTTCTTTTTATGTCCTGTTTTACAGTGCCCTGATTCTCCTAATCATTCTCTATTTTAATTTTCATCAATATTTTATTATTGTGATTTTAAAAATGTGCCTTCATGATTTTTGATTTAGTTTCTATAATCTTATAATAGCAAGAGAAGTTTTGAGATTTTGAAACTTCTGCTAAGTTTAATTTCTGGGAGGATTTACTTTATTGGCTTTCACCAGGACATTTTCTTCCTTTCATATTTACTTGGCTATGATCAGTCATTGTAAAAGCAATACTTGAAATGAATCCAAAAATGAGGGTCATGTGAGCAACTCGGTGAGATTCATCTTGAAATTGCTATGACACGAAACTGTGCTATGTAGTCACATCAAGCCACACTCGATTACACCCAAGTTTGAGCCCAGCCTGGTAACAGTGATTTAGCAAGATGTTATCTTGAGAGAAATAAAGAAAGAGAGAAAGACTCAAAGAAAAGAAAGAAAGATAAAGAAGGGAAGAAAGAAAGGGCAGACCAGAGCTGTAGCTCACTGTGAAGTCCTGTGCTTAGCTCGCAGCACTGCAACAAACAGAAAAAACAACAGATATTTACTTAGAATAAGAAAACAGATCCCTGATTAGGACGCAACATGTACATGTACCAATTTCCCAGGATGAATGTAATTTTTATAATATTATATAGTAATAGTAAAATAATAATTATGGGGGAAAGAAACTAGATCTCAACCAGTTACAGATATAACATGAGCGTGGAACCGCAGCCTCCTGTGAGTGCGTACAAAGGGCTTCCTTATCACGCAGGGCGGGAAGCTTAAACCCTGCAGCTTAACATGAATTCCGCTCTGAGGATGTGAAGCTCCCACCTTCCCACCTTCTTTCTAGGGCAGCTCAGCTCTTCAGCTTCTTCTAGCTTTCAGTGAGAAATAGGAAATTTTAAAAATTAAGGGAGGGTGGCTGCTTTATGTGTGTAAATGATTCACCAGCTAGAAAGCCAGGCTTTCCCTGTGGATTAGCCCTTCCATGGAAATTAATTAACTTCTCTGGGCTTTGCTTTCTATCTTTATAAATGAAATCATGGGACTTGCAGATGTTCCCCTGTAATTCGGGGAGAGGAATCAAGCGATGAGCACAAGCGAAGTGTAAGTTCTATAGCCTCGGGTCTGTGAACCTCTGGTATCTGGGGCTGGGTCCTGGTGAGCGCTTCCACTCTAAGGAAATCCTCCAATCTCATCTTCAAAAGGTGAGTAACCATCAGGCTGCTTAAGATATATGTGGAATATATCATAAATATGTGGAAATAGATGCTTTTTTAGTCTTTTTTTTCTTGGGGGGGGCTTGTTTTTAGTTTGGGTACTGGGGATTGAACCGAGGGCCTTGAGCGTGCCAGGCAAGCGCTCTGTCACTGAGCTACATTCTCAGCCCTGGAAATTTATGCTTTGTGCCTACAGACAAGTAGTAAGTGGCTTCAAATGATGAGACGCAGATTTATGGTGGGTGGAGGAATCTCTTCGACAGTGACATTCATAGGCTTCTGGAAACCTACATTGAGGGTAGGTTTTATGTCTCATTTCTGTTCCTTTCTACTAGCATTTTTCTGATATAATAGCAGGCCCCATAAATGTTGCGTGAATGAACATACAATATAGGAGAATTCCATTTTATAGTAGCAATATCTAAAAATTGCACTTATAGTGCATTGGAAGGAATCATACCATCTGCTTGTCTTCCTCCCTTGGGAAATATAAACAAACTTTTCCTATTTTGGAATTTGAGATTTGACCCTTTGGCACCACCAATGCCTCCTCGCTGGCAATCAAGCCCCTTAATTAAAGAAAAGGAAGGAAGTGAAGGCTTTGTATTTCCAGGTTGGGAGAAGCCGGCTGGTCCTAAAGTTGGGCCGGATGTTGGGGTCAAACAAGGGCTGAGTTTCAGGCATGAGTGGAAAGATTCTACAGGATGCTGATGCTGCAGGGACTCAGGGTGACTGCACACAGGAAGGTGGGGGGCACAGAGGAGCTTCCCAGCTGCTCAGGGAGCTGGCTCCAGGGCCTGTGCACAGCAGACCAATGGCAGGAGGCAGATGGCGATCCACTGCTCCCTCGTGAGCAGCGGGGCAGCAGGCAAGACAGACGTTGGAGATTTCCCACCCACCTCCAGCTCCAGCTTCTGTAAGCCCCAGATGACAGCAGGAAAGGGAAGTGGCATTGGAAAAGTCACAGACATTAGATGTCCCTCCAGCTCAGGAGAATAGATGTCTGAGCCGGATCGAGGTCTAGTTACACCGTAAGGACTGTGGTGCCTTTCACACTCTGCGCATGCTCACAGGGATGGTGTGGACAGGTGAGCTCTGCTACTTAGCCAGGCTGCTTGGAAGCTGCTTTGTACTTGCAGGCTGCAGCCTGGGACAGTAATCTCAGAGGTGGCAATGGAAGCTATCGGGGGAGAGTCAGGTTCCCTGGGTGGTGTCATCGTGATAGAGGTGAGGAGTGTGGGAGAGTGGAGCCCTTGGCAAAACATTTGAATTTGACCAAGGATGTAGGCTGGACTCAGGGGAAGACTCAATCAATGCCTGCCAGTATAGGGAGGCTGGGAAGACAAGTTCACGAGCACTAGGCTGTTCTGGGTGGCTTTATGGCATGGGGGTTGGTGCTACTTCTTCTGGGGCGTCCAGTACCTTTAGCAGTCCTTCAGAACCTGCCACGTGTGGGGCCCGGTGGTTATCTCTCAAGACACCTTGCAAAAGCATGCGCATAAAGGCCTAGAGGATCTGTGCCGGGCCTGTCTCGCCATCTCTCCGGAGCCTTAGCCCAGGCCACTGTAGGACCAGTGCTCTTGGCTGCTGGACCAGAGGTCATAGGTGCAAGTGCAATTTAAGTCACATTTCTCCACCAAGTGGACTAAGAGCCTGGAAAACACTCCAGGTCCCAAGGACATTTCCGTTCTTCGCCCAAACATGGACCATACTGCTATGTGATGATTTGGGGAACACATCAGGATGACTTTTGAACAAGGATTTTTGTGTCCTTTTGAGAGCATTCTTTTCTTTTCCTCTTTCTTTCTTTCTCTCTCTTTCTTTCTTTCTTTCTTTCTTTCTTTCTTTCTTTCTTTCTCTCTGTCTTTTGATAAAGTCTCACTTTGTACTTCAGGTTGGCCTGTTCACTATGTAGCCCAGGCTGACATTGAACTCATGGTAATCCTCCTGCCTCAGACTTCCAAATGCTGGGATTACAGGTATGTGCCCCCACAACTGGCTAATTTTTATCTGGTGCTGGAGAATCAAACCTTGGGCCTTGCACATTCAAGGTAAGCACTGTGAGCTCTGAGCTACTCCCCCTCAGCCCCTGGAGGGGCCCTCCTTGATGCTGGGGACTCTGTAACTTCACAGAGATGTCTCTCCTTTGTTCTGAGAGAAGATTTCTTGCCTTGTGTGTGTGTGCATTGTGGGGGGTGCCAGGCAGTCAGCCCTGTTTCGTCCCTGCACCTTGCAGGCTGGACTCAAGTAACATTTCAAGAAATGGCATTTCCTAAGACCTGCCACAAAATGAGATGAGATGATAATGTGTTTTTAAAGTACTTAACGAGAGTTAGAGACTCAAGTGAGGTCATGTGTGTTAAATGTTACTTGGAGCCATTGACAATCTGCATTAAGATTTTTGGCATTTAAGTAAATTATGAGTGTGGGAAGAGGGTTCAGTCAAGCCGCCTTCTGACATGACCCTCCCTACCATCCTCCACGCAGCAGCTATGGCACTGCCCAGAAGTGCAGAGCGAGGTGACTGCTGGCTTCTTGGTTGCTTTTCCCGGGTGCTTTGTCTGCCGGGGAGCGGCTCCCTAGGAAGGGCCTTTCCACAGTGCTTTGCTCTCCATCCCTGCCACCCACGGTTGCTGGCATTGCGCATGGAGAGCACGTGTCCCTGCTTCTTCCCACTCGCTGTGCTCCCGTCACACCGTCACACCGTCACACGTCACACCGTCACACGTCACACCGTCACACCATCACACCGGGCAGCCCTAGGCAGGAGAGTCTCCAGTCTGCAGCCCAGCTCTGTCCTTTTGGAGTAGCGTTTGGTAAGAGTCCCAGCACTGCCACATTCAGGAAACAATTTAAATGAGATGAGGTCTTGCTGGGCCAGGCTTGTCCTGAACTCACTGTGTAGCCCAGGCGGACTTCAAACAAATGGCAATCCTCTTGCCTCAGCCTCCAGAGTGCTGAGGTTATACCTGTGCCACCTCCAGACCTGGCTGTTTTCTTTTTAAATTAATTATCCTCTTTTCAATATTTTCCTTTTTAGTTAATTTTTTTTGTTAAAGTAGTATCTAAATGTCACTTTAAAACCCCCAAATATTACTAAGATCTTTTTATAAAAAATTCCAGTCTTTAACTCTTTTTTCTTATTACATAAGAAGTGTATTTTGTTTTGTTCTGTTTTTGGTAGTACTGGAGATCGAGCCGAGGGCCTGCACACTGAGTTATACCCCCCACCCATTTTTATTTTTTGATTTTGAGACAGGGTCTTGCTAAGTCCCTAAGTAGCCCAATCTGGGTTTGAACTTGTGATCCTTCTGCTTCAGCCTCCCTGAGCGCAGGATTACAGACCCGTGTCTCTGGGCCCAGCACTACGGGGTCCTAAAGTTCAGTTTGGGAGTCGTGTTTTGTTGGCTCTTCTGTTCCCTGACGGTGCTGAGAATCGTCCCTTGCGTAGGAATGCCCTGCCATCGTTGTCACAGTTATTCATACCCTCATTGTCTTCGCTTTTTCTGTTGTCTTTATAGAACTTCTAGCCGTTGGATTTGACTTCTTGGGTTGATTCTCTCAAAGACTTACATTTCTCTATAGAATTTTTAAAATGTGTGTGGTTTCTTTTTGTACTTTCTGGACAATTATTATGCTTTCATCTTCCAATATTTCTGATGAGCTTTATGGTCTGATCTTGCCAGCAGCTCAGGGCTACACCAGGCAGCCTTCAAAGTAGCCCAGGGCGTCTTTTCCTCAGGTAATTACTGCTGCCTGTTTACGATGTACAGAATCTATGCAAGATTTGTCCATTTTTCATCTCTTTCGCTACTATCTCTACTCCTTTTTTGCCTTTAAATTGCAATTACACAAATATTGAGACTCATATGTGTGTATTATGGAACAACTGTCACAACACTGAAGTAATTGTGCATAATTAGAATTAATTATGACCTGGGAGGATGTCCCAAGAGGGAAAGCTGTAGAAGCAAAATCTGTTGCAACCACCTAGGAGGTGTGAGCACCTGTGAGGAACTTGATTGCTCCTTCCATGTTTACCAGGTGCCTGGGGAGCTGCCTAGCTGACGAGAAGGGATGCTCAGCACAGAGTGTCTACTCACACCACCACCCTTCCGTCTACCAGAGGCTAGAGAAGGGGTCTGCCAGCGAGCTGCGGGATTGCTGTGGCAGGAATTCTATTCTTCCAGCCCTCCGGGTGGGGAGCAGGTGCTCTGCACGTTCCTTCTCAGGAGAGTGGCTGCAAAAACTACTTTGGGGGCTTGAGGATACCTGTCAGTATTGGGGTTCCCCAGACATACCTCACAAGTTGTGTGCATGTTACACACACACACACACACACACACACACACACACAGAGAGAGAGAGAGAGAGAGAGAGAGAGAGAGAGAGAGAGAGAGAATTGGCTTGTGTGATTACAGAGGCTGGAAAGTCTTGAGGTCCGTAGGAGAAGCCAGCATGCTGGAGACCCTGAGGGCTGATGCTTAGCTCCTGTCTGGACTACAGTAAGCTGAGGACCCAAAGGGGGACCATGTTGCAATTTGAATCTGACAGCAGGGGGAAAAAAACTGATATCCCTGTTCAAAGCTGGTTGGCAAGAAGGATTACCCCTTACTCTAAGGAAAGTAAGTCTTGGCTTTACTCAGGCTTTTGACTTAGCAAACGAGGCTCACCCACACCAGGGAGGCCACCGGCTTTATTCAGTCTGCTTATTTACGTGGTGATCACATCCCAAAACAGCCTCAGAGAAACACACCAGGGAAATGCTCAACCAGCTTTCTAGACACTTCCTAGCTCGGTCAAATTGATATATGTATTAACTACTACACTCTGGAATCTGGGACAAGGGTTCAGATGGCTTTTGGAGTTGCTGAGGGCTTAAGAAGGAAAGCCCCTTCTGTGGGGATGGAGGTGCAGGCAAGTCCTCTGCCCACCTACGTGGTGCCCTGCGGGGCAGGTAGCAGATTCCATGCCAGAGGAGGGGTGGCTGGGAGGAGAAGGTGCTCAGCTGGGTGGGAAGGGCCCCCAGCAAGGGTACAACACTTACCACTGGGTAGGTTGGGCAGCAATCTTGAGTCCTATGAATGACCTCTGCTCAGGTTACCTGTTTGCCAAACCATCAAGCAGAAGCCCTCATGGTGGGAAAACAGTCTGTTATATTATTATATTTATTATAATATTACAATAGTACTATAGTATTTATAAAATCATATTTTGTTATATCATTGTAATAATAATTTGTATACGGAGAGGGCTGTTTTTGTAATTATACAGTGACAATAACTGAAGATAATTGAAAATCTTGGAAGCCCATTAGCTGATGGCCCGTGGGCTTCATACGGTCCCTGAGGAGGGCACACAGCATGTGGGGCTCACTGATGGGGCCGTGACCCACAGGAAGCCTGGGAAAGGCTTGGGGGTGCAGCACGCAAATCAATGCAAGCTCATTACCACCAATGGAACATAGATTGGAAGCGCTCTGGACTGGTGGTGAGTGGTGAGCAGCTGCATCGTTGCATTTCGTACGGAGTAGGGACACTGTGTGATGCATTGGCCACATTGGACACTTTGGGAGTGAGCAGGACCCTAGTCATGCTTCTGCTTCCACAGGCCCAGGCCGCTCCCACCACTCCAAGTGTGTGGTACCCCAGGAGTGCAGGAGTGGCCTTGTGCCCCCCACAGGAGCAGAGCTTCCTGAATGGTCCACTAAGGGGCTTTTGTGCACTACACAAGCTCTCCACCAGTGCTGCGCAGTGGGAGGGCAGCAGAAGGCAGGTATGGAAGACATGTTTAAAAGACATTGTGAGATTAATCTTCATTACATATTTCATATTGTGTTTAACCCAATCTATACATGTGGTACCATGTCCATTTGCTGGCACCTGTGAATACGTGACTTCATGTGGCCAAAGGACTTTGAAGATAAGGTTAAGGTAAATGACCTTGAGTTAGGGAGATAACCCTGAAATATTATGTTTGTGGTACTGGGATCTGAACTAGGGTTTATATGCTGAGTTACATCCCCAGTTCTTTTTGTTTTTAGCTTGAGACAGGATTTTACTAACTCATTAAACTGCTCAGGTTGAGCTCAAACTTGTAATCTTCTTGTCTATTCTCCAGAGTGCTGATATTATGAGCCTATGCCACCAGACCTGGTAAGATAGTTCTGAATTATTCTGGATTACTGGACTTAATCACACAAGTCCCTAAAAGCAGAGACGCTTTCCTGAAAAATGGACTGGCAGAAAATTGGTCACATAGGTGGAGTGTTGCTGGTATGGAAGAGGAGGAAAAGGTACATAGGCCAAAGACTGCAGGTGCCTGCCCCTGGAAGCTGGGAAAAGCAAGAAAGCAGATTGTCCCCTTGAGCCTTCAGCAGGGAACACAGACCTGCCAGCACCTGATCTACACCGAGCGACCATCTGAGGCATCTGAACATTTGTGTTTGTGTTACTTTAAGCCACTAAATGTTTTCCCCAAATTATTTTTTATTAGTGTATATTTCCCATACATGTGCATAATAATTACACTCAACTTGAGGAGTTTGTGAGGGTACCTATGGCGTCTGCCCCGTTTCTACTTCCCTTCTCCCCTCCCTCCTGACCTCTCCTCGCTACAGAGTGTTTCTCCTGTTTCCTGCCCTGGCTTTCATTTTGCTCTTTTAGGTATTTGTACTTGGGATTTCTCACATTAGACAAACCAGTTAAGCCACTAAATGTGTGGCCATTTGTTGCACTATCGTTAGAAAATGAATACAATTCAACATTTTCCTTTTAACATTTAGTCATATAAAAATTGTTGACGCGATACTTTACGTTCTTGATTTGGTGCTCAATCTTCAAGGTCCCAGTGCCTCCTACCCTAAAAGCACATGGCAGCTCTCCTTCCAGGCTGGCCATATTGCAGGTGCTCAGTGGCTGTCCATGTCAAGCGGTGGCCACGCTGGCCACCCATCCAGGATCATGACATCCAAGGTCCTCAGGGTTGATTTGCCCCAGCTGGAGCCCTTCCTCCAAAGCGTATCCCTCTGTCGAGTGGCCCGGTTTCCAACCAGCAGCAGTGTGTGTGCATGCACCGTGTACGTGCCATGTATGCGGGGCTAACTTTCTTGAGTATTTTATGTAGCCCTGTGTGCTACTAAAGGCCAGTGCCCTGACAGACATCTCAGGGGCCTTGGGAATGGGGGGCAGGAGGTAGAAGGACAGTTTTGGTTGATACTAGTTGTCTTTGCCCATAGTTTTGTCAGCCTGGGCCACAGCTGTTTCTAGGTCTACACGGAGGCCACTGGCTTGAGGAAGGGTGGCATTCTCTTTGTATCTGCCTTCCATTGGATGTGCATTGGAGTCACCCGGGACTACCATAGGGGCAGCTTGTGAATGGGACCTGAAGAGGAATGACAGCCCTACTAAGCTCCACTGAGGCAGGGCAGAAAACATTCTTAGCTGTATTTTCTTTGGATTATTAGGTTTTCATCAAAATAATCTGCCTCTGCTGAAAGTCCTGCAGAGAGGGGGTGAGGATGCCAGGTAACCTGTCAGCATGGCCACCATTCAAACACAGGCAGACCTGAGCGTTCAGGTCCTCCTCCTTGTCTTCTCTAAACTATGACCCACAGTGCTCAGTCTTATTAACGAAGGGCTAGCCTGGCCACAGCAGGAGGCAGCTGTCATATCTGTTTAAATTGTTGGCATGTTTTTCCTGTCAGGAGGAAAGCCAGCTGGGAGCGGTGGGCGCGATACTCCTACTTGCCATGTTATGATGGTCAAGAATATTAGTTGTGTCAAAAGGCCACAAGGAACCTTTTGCTCTTACTAAAGGTTATGATGCTGTCACCAAGCAAGCAGAAATAAACCTTTTCCCCCTGCAGAAGTGTAAGCTATTCACCTCTGATTAGATTTTGTGGAGAAATGACCCATCACCTGAGCAATAATCCGGCCATCCACCTGCTCCTCCTGGGTCCCCGCTTCTGACTGCAGTTCGTTTCTTTCTGGCACTCTTTGTTTTGTATTTCTCATTAGACTCAGTTGAAACACAGAGTGGCGGTTGCATTTATTGATGCATTTTGTTTCTGTAATCTGAGCTGTGGGTGACTCTGAAGTGCATTCACCAGCGGTCGCTTCCTAATTATGGATTTCCACAGGACCCTTTGATATGCAGATGTCAGTCAGCCTGGGGTTGGGGGAGGGGTTGTCTTTGAGGCCAGTGGGGGGTCCATGCTGGAGCTAGGACTGCTAGGACTGCAGAAAGAATGAATGACATGACACGATTAGAATTTGTAGCCTGGCTTTCCGTGGGGCAGACTGAGGGAGCCTACGAGGAATCACACAGCGCTGTACACAGAAATAAAACTCATTCATTAAACTGGGTACGGGAAATTTCACCAGGGACAGTGCAGTGATATCTGGTGATAAGACCACCGTGTCTTTATTTTCATCTTGCTAGCAGAGTGTAGGCTCCCCTACATGTTGCGGCTGCGTGTGTGTGTGTGTGTGTGTGTGTGTGTGTGTGTGTGTGTAGCAGCCGTGTTCTGAGAGGGTGAGAGCGTGAGAGTATGAAGCACTCACACCCACAGCTTTTTCTGCCCTTCCATCTCAAGGAGCACTTAGGCTTTGCGTGGTGGAGCCCACGGGTAAAAGCTCTGGCCCTTTGTTGTTGCTAATGGGTCGTGGCAGACCAGGTGTGAGCTGGCTTGGACATGGTGGAGGGCGGCTTGTTCCAAGGAATAATAGATAGTGCACTGGGCTGGCAGCAAGGCTGAGAGGAAGATCCTTTTGGGAAAAGCTCAGTGGGTTTTCTTCCCTGTCCCCAGGGTCCCCATGACCCTGTGTGCCCTGAGGAGACAGTGGCTCCGTGCCACTCTGCTCTCCGTCCCCTCCCTTCTCATGTATACACCACACTCCTGAGTTGGGCTTATGCCCTGGCTTGACATTCAAAGCCCTCCGTGTTTGACTGCCATATTCTTGTGTAGGTCCTGCATCCTGTGCTCCAAGCAAATGAAGTGTCTCTTCACCGTGACTGCTTCTTCCCTACTCTGTGCCTTTGCTCACACTGCTGTATTCAGAATGCCCCTTGTTTTCTACGCCCTTGTGGCAGAGTATTGGGTCCTCTTTCAGGCTTAACAGGTGGCTCCTCTCTCCATAAAGCCATACCCCCTCCCTCCTAGCTCAGTGTTAGTGGCCAGTGCACCTATGTAGGCCAGTAATAATCTGTTGTTACCCTCATGTTAAACTCTTGGTCCTGTTGAGTATTTCCTCTATGTTCTTGGGTCAACGCTTCCACTGGTCATTAAAAATTGTTGAGGGCAGGGGTCTGAGTGAAACTTTTCTGCCTCTGTAGTGACATCGAATGCATAGCAAGTGCCTGGCCATCCTTTGCTGAATAAATAAATGAATAACTCCTGATCAAAAGTGAGAAGGATTAGTCCTTTGGAAGCAGTGTTTGTTCAGGCATGTTCTCAGGAACATTTACCTGAGTTGGGTCAGGAGTTTATTAAAAATGCAGATTTAGCCAGGTCTGATGGTGAGGCTTGTAATCCCAGCACTTTGGAAGGCTGATACAGGGAGATTGAAAGTTTGAGTCCAATCTGGGTAAATTAGTCATTTAGTGAAACCCTGTCTCAAAATCAAAACTAAGAATTGAGTTGAGGTTGTATGTAGCTCATTGCAATTAGATCTCCAGTTTAAAAATAAAAGCAGGCTGGAGGAATGACTCAGCAGTTAAAGCGCTTGGCTAGCAAGCAGTAATTCAAGTGCAAGTACCCGAGTTCAATTCCCCAGCACCGCATACACTGGGCTTGGGGGTGCACGTTTATAATCCTAGCACTCAGGAGGCAGAGGCAGGAGGATTGCTGTGAGTCCACGGTCAACCTGGGCTCCATAGTGAGTTCAGGACCCGCCTGGGCTACAGAGCGAAACCCTATCTCAAAAAAACAAAACAAAAACCCCCCCAAAAAACCAGGTTTACAAGCCCCAATCCTGTGTTTTAAATGATTTCTGAGAACCCACAGAAACTTAAAAGATATGCTTGGCAGTCTCCCATAAGCTAATGATCCAGGGAGTGAGGACCGGGGAACTTGGCAGATAGATGAGAACAGAGCGGAACAACTAGCACACAGGCCTGAAGGCAGCAGCTGCAGGCCTGGAGAGCTGGACAGTTGGACAGTTGTTAATGACCGATTAAAAGATGGTAGAACCGAGATAAAATGCCACAGAGCTGCCAGCAGAAATGATGGACTTTCTTGAGTACAGTGCAGGCTCACAGAGGGAGACAATGTGCCCTTAGTTGACCTCTTTTCATTGATGTATCCTATATGGTCACAGAAGCTCATTGACATGATTCAACCAGGTGAATCATGGAAGCATATATACTCTAGGGCAACAGTCCTAACAACCTCAAAGCACCACCCAGGGAGGAGCCATCCCTCCCCTAAATCATAGAGTAAGGAGGTCCAGTGGCATAACAAGTCAGCTCTCCAGATTGCCTGTGTGTGTTCACACTCTTGTCATGGCTTAGTCTGCCTACAGGCTGCGTTTCCTCAACAAATCCTTCCTGCTTAGCTTGTGTGTCCATGTGGTCTCTCACAAAATGTTCTGTCTGTGGGCCGAGTGAAAAATCACCGTGTCAGTATCCATCACCTGTTGTCCTCCCTTTCCCTCTGGATAACTGTGTGACTATTAACTAAATCTTTGTCAACTTGAATAGACTAATAAACACTCAGCTGATTGAGAGTTTTGGATATACTTCTTCTTTTTTTTTGAGACAGGTTCTCACTCTGTAGTTCAGGTTGGTCTTGAACTCACGATGGAGCCCAGGCTGGCCTTGAACTCAAAGCAACCCTCCTGCTTCAGCCTCCCAGGTGCTGGAATTACAAGCATGTGGCACCATACCCAGGTAGTATGTGGTGCTGGAGAATCGAACTCAGGGCCTTGCACTTGCTAGGCAAGTGCTTTAACCACTGAGCTACGCCCCCAAGCCACTTAGGTGTGTCTGTGGATAATCGACATGTAGACCAGCACACTGAGGGAAGAAGACCCACCCAAAGGTGGGAGGCACCAACCAATAGGTTAGTAGCTTGAACCAACAAAAAGAGAAGAAAGGCATGGCTGGTCTGGATGAGCTCCAGCCCATGCTATCCCCTCTGGACATCGTTCCTAGAGCAGACTCTCACTGGCTGCTCTACCTTGGATGGGATCGGGACTGGCATTTGTCCTCAATTCCCCTGTTCTGAGGCCTTCATCTTGGATTGGTCTTGTGTCCTTGGTCCTCTAATTCTGTGGCCCCCACCTTCCCACCTGAGCAGCTATTCCGGCTCTCCTATGTGCTGATGATCTTTTAGGATTCTCCCTTCTTCTCTCTTTCTCTCTCTCTCTTTTTTCCTTTTTTCTTTCTTTTCTTGGCATTGAGGATTGAATCCAGGGCCTTTGCACTGACTTACAATACCCAACCCATTTCTTTTAGTTTTAATTTGAGACAGGGTCTCATCAAGTTGCTCACTTGGGCTGGAGCTTATGATTCTCCTGCCTCAGCTTTCCAGAGTGCTGGAAATACAGGCCTGTGCCACCAAAACCGGCATCAGGATTCTCCCTGCTAATCTCACAGGGAGTTGTTATAGGTGCTTCACTTCTGACTCTGTAGGCTACCTAATAAAGCCATATGTACATATTTTTTCAATTAATTCTATTTTTCTAAGAGTCCTAATTAAGGGCCCACACATTATAGGCTTGATTCCCAGTGCCGTGATGTGGGAACTGGTACAAACATTAAGAGGCTGGGTCTGGTGGGAGATCCTTAGATCATTTGAGGGTGCTACCCTGGGGAAAGAACTGAGATAGTTTTCAGGGGACCCCTGGAGAGCTGTCTAGAGAGGGTAGGCAGTTACAAAAGTCTGAGCCTGGCCTCATGGCTCTCTGGCTTCTTGTCTGCCCGTGTGGTCATTTGCTCTTGACACAGCGACGTAAAGCAGCTGAGATGGTTCTCTCAGAACTGAGCTGGCCCAGGCACCGTGCTCTCAGCCTTCAGAATGGTGAGCTGGGTAACTGCTGCTCTGCATAGGTAACCTGCCTCAGTCATTTCCTTATGGTGAAAAATAGCTAACTAACAGGGGGACCCTGGGAAATTGTATTTTACTGATAGTCCCCTCATACTAGCGAGGCTGTTTCTTCCACCAGCTTTAAAGCTGGGAAAGGCACAAGGAGATGAATATTTGTTCTGATTTGCAGGACGTCTGTCTAAGGGTGCTTCTAAGTTAGGTACAAAAATGCCTCCTGGGGAAGACATAATTTGTGTGCCTCCATCAATCTAGGCATTGCTACATATTGGTTCCCACCTCAGAGGAGGCCTATGTTAGAAAGCTCAGAGGTCACTGGTTTTTTGAACAGTATCAAGCATTCACTTATTAATAAAAATATAGTAAGTGAATAAAGCAGCTAAAGAAAATTTAGCTAGATTCAGAGTAAAAATGTTTAGTTGGTACACAGAAGAAAACACCTAACACCAAGTGAAGGTTTTAAACATTTAAATATTAGACGTAAGTTGATTGTGGTAGTGCACACTTATAATCCCAGCACTTGGGGAGACTGAGGCAGGAGGATTTCCATAAATTCTAGGCCAGATTGGGCTACATAGTGAGTTCAGGACCAGCCTAGACTATAGAGTGAGACCCTGTCTCAAAAAATATTAATAGGAAATGGGGAATGGATTTCCATAGACATTAGTTGTTATGGTCAATGAGTAACTAAGAAAATATTCTATTCTTCTGTGTTGATTTTCCTATTTTAACCAAATATAAAATCTATGAAGGAAAAAAATTACTATTCTTACTTATATCAGGAGAAAGGAAATACAAAGAAAATCACTTAACTTTGTATAAAATGACATTTCAAAAAAAATAATTAGTTCCCTGAATGGAGGGAAGTGCTTTAAAAAAAAGAAACAACGAAAGGGATATGTGCTTTAAAAGCCACAGTGCAGCTGGGCCTCTGCTAATATTTAGAGAGAGAGCAAATCATAGGCGTGGAGCTGCACGGAAAATGGCTCCAGATTCTATTTTCAGCTTTTCCACGGTCAGAGCTGGCTAATGAGGTCTGCTGGCCGCTGGCAGCACCTTCCAGCTGCATGGCTTGTGCAAGACTCTTCTGCTGACAGCGCAGTCTGGACAAACTTCCAGGCGGTGGAGTGGCAGGTGGGTGAGCCCCTGGGACCTGCTTGCATCTCCCTGCCTTGCCTTGCCTGTCCTGTCCTGTCCTGTCCTTTTCTTACCTTCTGTGTTTCTTTCTTTCTTTTGCGAGACAAGGTCTCACACCAGTCCGTGCTGGTCCTGAACTTACTGTGTAGCCCAGGCTGTCTTTAAATTCACAGCAATCCTCCCGACTCAGCCTCCCATGTACTCAGATTACAGGCCTGAGTCACCATGTTTGACGTGGTGCTGGGGAATTGAACCCAGAGCCTTGTGCTTGCTAGGCAAACTCTCTAACCTCTGAGCTGCATCCTAGCCCCAGGACCCACTTTTCTAAAAGCTGTGTTCTTCTTTTTCCTTTTAATTTTCAACTTGTTGTTTATTAACAGAAAAAAAAAAAAAACAAATGTAGCTGGCTGAATCATTTCATTTCTTGTGGTGCAGAGAAGGGATCCAGCGTTCCGAGCATGCTGGGTAAGCACCTACCACTGAGCTCCTCACCCAGTGGCTGCATGTAGACAGAAGTCCCTGTGTTGCATGTGGCCGAGAGCTGTATGTCTACCATAAGAAGCATCTCCACACTGAAAAGGCCACCAAGTCTGGTTTTGCAGACTGGGCCCAGGAGTCCCTTTGAGTTTTTTTTCTATACAGCTGGGAGAAGGGACAGATGGTGGCTCTTCTGTGAGGGTGGCTGGCCTGGGTTGTCTGTGCCTACACTGTTAGCTCGGGGTCAAATTCTGGCTCTGTGTGTGTTTGCGTGACTCTGTGATTCACAGTGTTTCTTTTCTATCCTCTCCTGTCTTGGGCTAATGGGCATTACCCAGGCTAAATGCACATCCTTGCCGTGGTTCTGGAGCAGGGGCCATCCTGCAGCCTCAGACAGCGCCTCCTTGGCTCTGATCTACCGTGCACATGATGTTTGCAAGAGTGCCAGAGGCGGCATTTCAGGACAGCCTTCCTTCCGGGATTGAGCCCAGGGCCTGCACACTGAGCTTCAGCCCCGGCTCAGTTACTTATTTATTATTTTGATACAGGGTCTTGCTAAATCACTGAGTTGCCCAGGCTGGGCTCAAACTTGCGATCCTCCTGCCTCAGCCTCCCAGAGTACAGGGCTTACGGGCCTGCCTTACGTCTTCCTCAGGACACTTTCCAGTTGTCCTCAGAGGACTGACAAAGTCTGGGGTTTTCTGCTGTTTGGAATGTTGTGCTCTTCACAACGCAATAGATGAAAACAGCGTAACGTGTGCTGTACCTGGCTCACAGGACTCCAGACTGGCAGGATGGTTGTGTCCCTGAAAAGCTCCGCTGTTGTCACCTATCTGGCAGTGAACTCAGCAAGTGTATCCCAACAGAGAACATGGTCTGCCTGGCGCGTTTGTCCCAAAGTCGTTGTTCCCTGGGATGGAGAGAGAATAAAGCACGCAGGTGGGAGACCTATCTAGGCCCTTGTTGCAGCAGAGTTGATGTGACAATAGGCAGGCCCCCCCCCCCCAACCATCTCTTGGGAAGAGCTTTCCAGAAAGCAAGAAAAAATAAATAATAGCCCTCTCCCACGCCCTTGACCTTGAGGGCTGACGTTGACGCCATCTCGCCCTCGCTGTAAGCTACGTGGGAAGCTCCCGCGCTGTGAACGCCGGACACTCCTCCTTCAGGAAAAGTCTTGCCCGCATTCTTTCCCACCTCCTCGGTTTTCATCCCTGACTCCTGGTGTCAAAAGTGTGCAGTCTGTTCCTTGTTGTTTACTTGTGGCACAGTTCTTTTCTTTGAACCAGGATGTTGGCTACAAAGATTTAGAGTCTGGAAAATAATTTGCCAAAATGAAGTTCTGAATGTTACTTCCTGGCTAGCTGGCTTGGTTATCCTTTCCTTTCCCCCAACACTTGAGCACCTGCGGCATTGCTGTCCCGTGACTCCTGGTGTTGTAATAAGCAGCTACAGCTCCTCTGCTGGTTCCACCGAGAAATATTTGCCTTGAATTCCTTGGTTTTTTTTTTTTTTTTTTTTTGAGAAAAGGTCTTGCTGTGTAGCCTAGACTGGTCCTGAACTCACTGGAGCCCAGGCTGGCCTTGGACTCACGGCAATCTTCCTGCCTCAGCCTCCCGAATGCCAGGATGACAGACCTGTGCCACCAAGCCTGGTTTATGTGGTGCTGGGGAATAGAACTGGGGTACTTAGCGCTTGACATAGCGCTTGCTAGGCAAGCGCTTTAACGGCTGAGCCATTCCTCCAGCCCTGAGTTGAATTTTTGGGTCTGACTTCCGGTTTGCAGGGAAATAGGTAGTGGAGAGCAAGACAGAGCCGCAAAGGAAGCCACAGCAAGGAAATGCCTGGGCTGGACCGGCGGGCTGCCCGGAAGGCGAGGTCGCGCAGTGGGGATGGGGTGGGGGATGGGGGGGTGGTGATGGACGGCGGTAGCAGAGCTGCCGGGCCGCCAGGTTGGTGCTGCTTCGACCTGAAATCGGAGGGAGTGGGGCCTTGGAAGACGACACCGGAAGAAAATGACAAGACTACCGGGGACAGCAGTGACTTCGTATATACATATAGACGCTGCCGTGCGCCCAGCGGTGTGCGGGGGAGCTCAGAAGCACGTGGTGTTTTCATTTCAGTGGTCTCTAATTTTTTAATATTGAAAATACAAGGCTTCTGTGTTCAGGAAAAATAAAGTTTAAAAGCCACACAAAACCCCTTTCCGGGTAGCCGTCGTGAAGGACAGCGACTGCCCAGCGGCTCCGGGGCTGACACAAAGGCCCTGCGAATGCCTCCCCGCCACGCCGAGGTGGTCAGCCTGTAACTCCGCGGCTGCCTGGCTCGTTCTTTCAGTTGCAGGCACAGTCGAGCAATTTAGAACTTGTCACAGGATAACTGAGCGTACTGGCTGACGTCCCAGCAGTGAGGGTCGAGCAGGGGTGGGGGGCCGAGGACCGGCGGGTGCCAGGGGGGGCCAGGCTGCCTGCCCAGGCCGGGCTGAGCCGGAAGTGGACGGGATTTTTGTTGGTGGCGGTGGCTGTTCTGTTTGCTTGAACCCAGGGCCTTTACCCCACGGGACAGCTACAGCCTAGTTTTTATTTTTGAGACGGGGGTCTCCTTAAATCACTAAATTGAGCCGGCTGGCATTGAACTTGTGATCCTTCTGCCTAAGTCTCCCAGAGAGTGGGGATGACAGGCCTGCACCACTGGCCCTACAGCACAGGTTCTTTCTTTCTTTCTTTCTTTCTTATTTGCATTTTCTCTATTTATTTTTATTTACACATCACATCCCTCTCACCACCCCGCCCCCCGTTCCCTCTCCCTCTCCACAAAGTCCGTCTTCTTCCTTTCATCCATATCTCTTTTATGGTTCATTTTTCTCATATGAGAAAAATCATATGATATTTAATTTTCTGGGTCTGATTCATTTTGCTGAGCATAATGATCTCAAGGTGTATCCATTTTTCTACAAATGACTCAAATCTGTCATTCTTTATGGCAGAGTAGTACTCCATTGTGCATATGTTGGTGGGCAGGTTTTATCAATGATGCGGTGCCTTTCTTGATAGAAATATCAGGTGACAGGTAAATGGAGACACACAGGTTGGCTAGGCGAACCCACCCATTAAGGGACCTAGGTGTGCTGACGTCATCACCAGAGAGCTCTGAGATGCTGGGTGAGGCTGCTGAGTCAAGTGGAGGGCAGGAGCCAGGGCCCGTTATGGCAGAGGGGCATGTGGACTCAGGTTTGATGATGAATGTAACATAAGGAGAAAATAAAAAACGTAAGAACCCACGGAAGAAGGTGGCTTTCTGCACAGTAGCTTCATGTGTGATGCTCCCATTCGCAGTGGCCCTAGGGAGCGAGGCCCCTGCACTCTGCTCCTTGGTGCCCTGGCTGCGGCACAAGCCAGATCATCCGGCCTGGCTGGCTGACTCCCAGCACCTGGGGACTCCGCTGGCAAGCCTGCTTCCAGGTTCTGAGCCTCCACAGGCAGAGCTTGACTGTTGTGCAGGGTAAGGCTGCCTATTTTTTTGTGTTTAGAAAAGGCTGTTTGTTGTTGGGCTTGACAGAGCACTTTATACCCTTGAAATGTATCATATACAGTGGATGATGAAAAAAAAGTAAGCTCATACAAGGTGACTGTCGAGGCATTACACTGATGTTTATGATGCGTGAGGTTGTTTGGCACCGTGTGACTGGGCAATCCACCCCTGATGTTCAGGACTGTCCCTCCCAGCACGATGACATCAGCTGGCTTTGCTGGGCTTCTTCTTACCACCATTCCCAAATCACCGGGATGGGAAACTTATTAGCCAGAACCGTGGTGTTTTCATATGTCAAATGTGGTTGAATGACCAGCAATTTTATATGATTCGATTTAACAAGTGGCTTTCTCTTTGAAGGAATTTAGATTTGAGTTTGGAGACAAAAGAACATTTTGTTCAGTAGATACGAAATGTTTAAGAACGAGGACAGAGCTGGGCATGGCTGTACACTCTGTAATCCCTGTGCTGTGGGAGGTGGAGGCCGGGGTGGCAGTTTGCGTTCAGCGTGGCCATTTTAGTGACTCAGCAAGACTATGTCTCAAAATCAAAAAATAAAAAGGGCAGGGATGTAGATCAGTGTGAAGGCTCTGGGTTCAATCCCCAGTACAGAGAGAGAGAGAGAGAGAGAGAGAGACAGAGAGAGACAGAGAGACAGAGACAGAGAGAGACAGAGAGTCAATAATGAAAACTTTTGTTAAGATCTTCAGGTTTTTTTCTGATCTGTTTCATAAGATGAACAATATCCAATATTTCTTCTTTCTATAAAGGAAAATCAGCCTAATACTATATGTGACTGCATTTTATCCCCAAGTGCAAGCGTAGTCGCTCTCTCTCTTAATGAGCATACATTCTCAAAAGCTCAGGGTCTGGCACTCTCACAGCCGCACGACCTTCACAGTGTGTGCACAACACACCTCATGGCTTGTCCAGGCCGTCGTGAGGTGGTAACAAAGCCGTGTGAGGCTGCTGCCAGAGTATATGCCGTACTGCTTCACAGTTAGCTTTTTTTTTTTAACCTATAAGGGGGTACATTACAAAGTAGCATTAAAATTATAGCAAATGCTGTAGTAAATATGCAAACCAGCCATGGGGCTGTGAGTAGGTTATTAAGTACCAGGCGCTGCACCTAGTTATATATTTCTGACTTTCCTATGACCGGCAGTATAGTGAGTTTGTTTACGTCAGCATCACCACAAGTGCCTGGGTAAAGGGTTGTTCTGTGGCATGAGAGGGACCATGAGAGACGGAAACTTTCCAGCTCTGCTATCGTATGGGCCCACCATCGTGCCTGTAGGCTGTTGTTGAACTAAATGCCATGATGTGCTATGTGGCCTTATTTACCTTGATCACCAGGCTTTTCCCCAAGAGTTGACTCTGGAGGCTCTCCAGAAACAGCTCCACCCTCCCATGACCGGCCTTGGGCATGAGGTGGATCTTTGGAAGGACGCCCTGAGGCTTGGAAGACAGTCCCAGAGGTCGGGTCCAAGTCACAGCTGCTGCAGGCTGAGCACCTGCTCTGGAGAGCACAGGGCTCACTTAGGTGTGTCCGATTGGGTTGTGTTTCTTTTAAAATCAGACACATTACTTCCTAGTCACACCGTGTGAGACTTAGGGTCTCCAGAATCCCCAGAGGAGCTTTTGTGTTTCCTGCCTGAATTTCACTCTGGCTTCTTTCCCAGTTGAGTGGGTGTGACCCGGAAGGCTCCTTTTGAGGTTCTGGGGACACTTCTTGACCAGTCAGGAGATTCATTTTATTGTTAGGGCTTTGCTCTTGGTGTAGTCACAGTGCTGCTCACACAGTTGTGTCCTGCTCACTGTGGGTAGTGAGGGAGAGCCAGGTTGTCTGAGTCACGCTGCCTGAGACGGAGATGAACGGATACTCTTTCCTTGCTGGTAGCTTTCTGTCTTACAGCGTGAAGACACAAATGGCTTTCCTGGCCCATTTAAGCGAAAGACCAAATGATCAGCAATCCTGAGAGACAATGAAAGTCTGCATCTCTGTTCTGAATGAGCGTGTGTCATCTGAAACAATCGTGTTACTCTCTGAGTACTCTCAGTTACTTCCTTGGGAACATGAAGGCACTGAACTAGACAACCTCTCAGTTACTGCAAGTGAGACAAGGTGACGTCGATACAGCTGGGCTGTTGTTCAAGTTACTCTGTCATCCTTCGCTGTTGCTTTTGTAGAGAGACAGAGAGAAAACTGCTCAGAAATGGTAGGTTGGTAGGAAAATCCAGGCTTAACGTGGCTGAAGTGATCAATTATATGGAAATCCTTTAGATGAAAATATCTTACAGCTATTTTCTTCTGTATAAAAAAGTTCTGTTTGGGGGCTGAGGATGTAGCTCAGTGTCAGAGCACTTGCCTGGCATGCTCAAGGCCCTGGGTTCAAGTCCCGGTACCAAAACAAAACAAAAACGAAAAACAAAAAACCCCCACAAAAAGTTCTGTTTTTGAAATATTTGGGGGATTCAAACAGGTTACTCTAAACATCTAGTTTCTCAATCCCTTTATACAGTTGAAAATTGGGGTCCCTGTGGGGTTAGTTGCTTGTGTTGCAGCAAGTGCAAGGTCACCTTGAAGACAGTGAAGGTTAGCAAAGTGTCTCTTGTACTGGGCTGAATAAGAGACGAGCCATTAGGCAGAAGACTGACCTTCATGGTGTCTTTGGCCTTACTTAGCTTCCTTATGTGACTGGCATGTTTCTGTTTGTCTGTCATCCTGGGTGTCAAACATTCCTCAGTGCCCTGGCATGGGCAGGAGCAGGGATTGTTCCTTAGTGAGGGTTGGGCTTGAGTGTCCTTGTTGGTGACATCCTGCCACCTTGTGGCCAGCTGTGGACTTCAGGGTTGGACCTCATTCCTGGAGCACTCCAAACAGCCTCTCTCTGGCTGAGCCCAGGAAGCTGCAGCTGAGCGGTTTCCTTGCAGGCCTCATTCTCCACATCCCCCACCCCCCAAGGTGTTTCTGTTGATCATGAATGGTTGACATTGCACACCAACCTATAAGGAGAGTCCATAGTTGGCTCACTCTATAAAAGGCTCACCTCAGGGATGGAGAAATAGCACAGTGGGAAGAGTGCTTACCTAGCAAGCACAAGGTCTCAAGTTTGATTCCCTAGCACTATACAAACTGGCTTAGGCAGTAGGATTGCCATGAGTTTGAGAATAGCCTGGTCTACATGAGTTAAGGACCAGCTTGACCAGCTTGAACTAGAGCGCAAACCTCTGTCTCAAAATAAATAAATAAATACCTAAATAAATAAACAAATAAATAAAAGGCTCATCTACACAGGCACTGTAATCTTAGCACTCTGAGAGGTTGAGGCAGGAGACTCACAAAATTGAACCCAACCTGAGCAACTTAGATTCTGTTTCAAATAAACAATAAAAACAGCAGCTCTGGGAATGCAGCACAGAGCAAAGGCCCTTGGTTCAATCCCCACCCCCCCCACCCCCCCAAAAAATAAAAACAAGAACAAAAAACAAAAAACCCTCACATACCTGATGGGATGGTAGAAACTGAGAAAGGTTAAGTGCTGAATTATTGATGTATTTCTGCTTCTGAATCGGTTTTTCCTTCAGCTAAGATCAGAGAGGTGAGGGGTAGGGAAGGGGAAAGGGAGTAGAAATGGCCAAATGCAATATGTAAATACACCAATTTCTCAAGCTTGTTGTTATTATTATGTATCACAAATACAAGAACAAGAAGCAGACTCTGCAATTTTTATTAATGATGTTCTCCAGACTTTTCCTTTTTCCGTTTGATGCAGTTTTCAGATGAAGCTGAGCCTAGCTAGAGATTACACTTGTGGGGGAAAAGAACCGATTTAAAAAGTCAGTGTGTAAGTCCGGAAGCGCTTTGAGCGGCCTCAGAGGGGCGACACTAAGACACCACTGACACGCATGGCTTCTGGACAACGTAGTCATCCGCAGCCGCTCAGGTGAGCAGAGCAGCTGGTTCAGATGAGAGGGAGGAATGCCCAGCCCTGTCCCCTGCGCATGAGAGGAAGGGCTTGGTGTCCTCTTCTACCTGGGTTGGGGGGGGGGGGGGGGAGATATTGGGAAGGATGGGGCATCCCGTGAAGACCCACACATACTTCTGCAGCGTTTCCATCACGAAAATGAGTAACGCTTGGGGTAAAAACGACACAAGCAAAAGGTTGGGCTGTGGGAAGGGATACCTTAGCCACACCTAGCCCTATGCTGGACTGCGTGTACCACAGGGCCTGGTGGTCCCTCCTGAGCGGCGCCCACTCGCTGCTCACGTCCTGCGCCCTAGCTTGTAGGCAGGCCCACAGGGCCGAGGCCCTGGCCACATGGTGGCATCGGTGGTGCTGGAGATGGGGAACGGGCTCTGGCCGGAGCACCCGGCTGGACATGTGAGGACGCATCTCCTGGGGCTTCAGGGATGCAGGACCAAAGGCAGCCAGATGTGGGCACCTCCGGACGGACGTAGGGACATGACCGATGAAGAATCTGTACCAAAACAATAAATCTGAGTCTGAGCAAACCTCTAAATCTAAAATCTACTCATGGGCAGCACAGAGGAGAGGACTATGTTAAGAAAGAAGCCAAAACCAAGGAAATGTACGGGGAGAGTGTGACAGTCCTCCTGGTCACGTGGCATGTTAAAACACGAGGCTGTGGAGGAAGAGAGGAGAGAGAGGAGAGCAGTCTGCAACCTGCAGTAACAACGAACAGCAACAAGTTTAAAGGCCTGCGTAGCAGCCAGGTGGGTGGGGCGCGCCCGTAATTTCAGCACGCCGGGAGGCTGAGGCAGAGCAGAGGGACCCGAATGGGGTTGGGGGGTGGAATGGGATTTGCTGTGCACTGATAATCAGTCACTCTGCACGGGGCTCACAATGATTCGTTACATCCGTCTCTCTACTTTTGTTTGACATTTTCTATAATAAAACTTTAAAAACTGTAAAAAAAATAAATTCGGCTTTTCACAATCACTTGGTATGCTCCCTACCACCCGGTACCGTTCTGAGCCTCTTCCGGGTCGTGCCTGGGGCGCGGGGAGAGGGAGCGCACAGAAGCGCCGCACATACTGCTTTGTGGGCCGTCTTGAGGCGACTGGTTTCCCTCCAGGAGGGGATTTCAGCTCTGGTGATCCCCTTGCATGACGGGCGTCCTCCTCCAGAAGGCCCAGGATAAAGGAAGGTCGTGGGTTTTCGCGTGAGAAACCGCTGGGTTCGTTCTGAGCACTAAACATGAATAAACTCAAGACGCGGAGAATGGCGTCCCTCGGTGCTCTACGGTCACGTCAACCGCTGGACAAGGCAAAGCCCCCTGGCAGCTCATCCGTAGCGAGGGCATCCGGCCCTGCGTATGTCCGTATGGTTTTCTGTCCGGCTTTTCTCTGGCTGTATTATATGCTTCTATCTTCTCTCTGCCTCTCTCACTTGTGTTAGTAGTGAAGATGAGGCCTCATGGCCAGGCGTGGGAAGTCCTAAATATGAGTGGCGGTCACAGGAGCTTCTTGGGCCGGGGTGCAGCTCAACGCATAGGGCGCCGGCCTAGCAGGCTCAAGGCCCTGGTTTCGGTTCCCCGGCACCACACAAGCTGGGCCTGGTGGTGCATGCCTGCTGTTTCATCTCTTGCCGGGCTGAGACGGGAGAATTGCTGTGCGTTCAAGGCCAGCCTGGGCCCCATTGGGAATTCAGGACCTGCCGGGGCTGGGGGAGGGGGCTCTCCCGGCCTCACACGGGAGTTATCTTCAGTGTCACCCTTTACCACTGTTTCTCTCATTCGCTCAGGGCGGCAGCTACTGGAGTCGACTCGGGCGGAGGAAGAGTGCTCAGGACGTGCCATTTGTTTGTCAAATACCTCTCAAAGACTCTTGGGGATGGAAGGACCTGGGAGAGGAAGAAGTCTGGTGCGACTGGCCTGAGCTGTTTTCTGTGAGAGGATGAACCTAGATAGTTAGACTTGGGCAATGTTTGCCCAGCTTCAGTTTGCCTAGAGGCGGCCCTAGGGATGGAATAAAGGCTGCGGCTACCCCAGCTCTACCGGGCAATTCCAGCTCTGCAGGTAGGCTAGCCATGACATCTAGACTTATATCAGACCATGGGTGCAAATTGCCCATAGTTGACCAACATTTTGAAACGGAGTCCAACTTTTCTTTAAAAAAGAATTTGAGGAGCTGAAGGAATAGCACAGTAGTTAGAACACTTGTCTAGCAAACTCAAGGCCTTGGGTTCAGTTCCTCAGCACTGGATGTGGTGGCACATGCCTGTAATCCCAGCACATTGAAGTCTGAGACAGGTAGATTATTGTGTGTTAGAGGCTAGCCTGGGCTACATAGCAAGTTCAGGACCAGCCTGGGCTACAGAGTGAGACCCTGCCTTAAAAGAAAAAAAAATTTTAAAAAAGAAAGAAAAAGAAAAAAAGAATATGAGCAAGCATTATAAAAAACCAAAGTTACCCTTAAGTCCTCATTTTTCTAGGGCATTAAAGGGCCCAGCACCACTCTTTTGCTTCCCTGATCTCTTTTTAGATGACAGGGCCTCAGCACCAGTGCACATAATCAAGTGTGAGCTCAAAGGTTAGTGATTTGATGAGGGGCTCTTTGCACTCTTTGGGCTCTGGCCACCTGACATACTAGGCACCAATGGGCACAGAGGAAACATTCTTAGTTTTCTTGTCACCGTGGCAACCAGAACATACTGGTCCTTGTCTGTCTGTTTCTAGGCTAGCGTCTTGACACAGAGTCTACTTGTGTCATAGCAACAGGGGAAAGCTACATGGACTACAGCTATCCAAACACCCTGGAAATGGGGCTTCCCACCCCATCCCATCCCAGAGTGGGAAGAGAGTGTCTGGGGCATTTGCAGTATTGGTGGCGGGGTGTGGGGATTGCAACACCTGTTGGACCAGGGGAAATGTGAAGTATGAATCTTAGGGGAAAGGACTGACTCATATCCACAAAGGCCACTTGCAAATAACCCAGGAGGTGAATTGCATGTTCATGTGAAATATCAAGATCTAAGAAAAATCAATCATAGTTGGGTATGTAGAGGATGCAAAGGCCAATGATATAGCTGGCTACCTGGGGTTAGTTCCCTCAGAAGTTTGTGGAAGTCCTCCGTGGGCCAAACATTCCATATTCATTTATTTCTTAAGGTTCATTCTATGAGAAAGATATTGTGGTCCCCAGCTGAGTGATCAACCAACCAATGCTCATTGGAGTAGATGGACCAGTGGAGGAGAATAGATCAACCTACGCAACCCTAATATGTGGGACTTCATGTGCAATGAAAGTGGCACCTCTACCCTGAAGAGATATGGATGCAGGGTGGGAATGGTCTGTTTCTAGAAGGAGAAATATGCTCGGCTCTTAAACATACAAGAGGATGCCCAGTCCCATTACACAAAAGAAATATAAATTTAAAAAATCCACTGAGATACCGTTTTCTTTTCATTTTGTGAGACATAAAAAGTTAATAAAATACTGTACTGTGAGGATGGCTGGTGGGGACACCTAAATCAATCACACTTCCATGGAGAAAAATTTATCCATAGCTTTCAAAATTATAAATGTATATGCTCAGAGTTTTAGCAATTTCATTTTTATAAATATTTCCTACAAACAGAAACACACATGTGAAGTGACATATGACAGTTTATTTGCTGTGGCTATTTGCAAAAACTGAGGTACAACAAAAATAAAAGTCTACCACATAAATCATAGTAAATATAAGTGATCTACACAAAACAATGAAGAAAAGTCCTATGTAGTGATACACTCCTACATAGACTATGCTATTAGCAGAAAAGAGGAAATTGTGGAACAGTACATAGGGTAGATAGCCATTTGTGAGCACTAAGTATGGCAAGTTGACCCACTTCTCAGAAGCAGATTCTAAGGCTGCTTATCTGGGTAAACTGTGGGGACAGGACACACAAATTTGGATTTAGCTTTTGCTGGCTCCTTCCTGACTGGATAAAGATCTGGTTTCTCAGGAACCTGTATCCAGCTGCAAGGTAGGAAGTATGCCTATTGTTCTTTGTGAACTAAGATTCCTGCTTTCCTCCTGATATAAGGATGGTCCAGACATTAGCATTCAAACCGGCTTTTATTTTATTCATACCCAATGAATCCATTTTGTAAGTGTAAAAGTCCACCAAACAAATAATGTTTAGTTTAAGCTCTGGAACTAGAAATTTTATCTTTAATCCAAAGGCTTTTACAGAGTAGGTACCAGTGGTCAGTGTATGAAGTCCCACAGAAGCCCAGGCTGGCTGTCATGTTTTAAGACCTTCTTAATCATCTGCTGAGCCTACGCCTCTGATTCCTGGAGGCAGACTAACCTTACACTGGAAATATCTTGTTGCTTCTACAACTGATCATTTGACATTGCTCAGAAGCTTTGGATAAGATGGGAAATAGACTCTTGGGAGACATATAGCTAGGGGTTTCTTGCACTTTCTTTTGATATTAATACTGGTTAGTTTTCTATTAGTATAATGAAATACTTGAGGCTGAGTACTAATAAAAAAACAAGAGGCTTATTTAATTCAAGGTTCTGGAGGTTAAATGGCATGATGCCAATTACCTGGGCTCTGGTGGGATTGTCATGGTAGACAGTAAATACATAAGTGAGAGAGATTAGAGGACAAGACAGAGGGCCAGGCTTGTTCCTTTGTAACAACCTTTTCACAAGAAGTAACCCAGGGATTACACAGGAATTATCTCAGTTCCTTCCAAGGACATATTTCCATTGACCTAAGGATCTTCTTCCATTAGGCCCCATCTCTAAGAGGTCTAGAATTTCTCACTATACCACACTGAGTGTTTAGCCTCCAACACATGACTCTTGAGGGACAAACCACGTCAGAACCCTAGCATGTGCCCTGCCAGAGACTAATCGAGAGTTGGTACAAAGATCTGATGGCAACGTTTACTGCATATTTGTTAATCATGAAAAATGGGGACCAACCATAATGGCCAGCAATGTGGAATAAGTTAAATTATGGTACATCCATATACTGGAGTGCTCCTAAGTGATTTTAATATGATGATGTAGAAGAATATTTTATGTGAAAAGTGTTCATGATGTACAAAGGAGGAGAGAGAAAAAACTGGCCTAAAAACTAAATCACAGTAACTATCTCACTTAAAAAGTTTACACTCACACAGACACTGAATGATTGCTGTAGGCCACAGATTATTAACACTCTTATTTTTTGTAATGGGAAGTCTTTAAAACTATAATTTTCTTAAGATTATGAATATTTTCTCCAACAAATACAATTACTTATGCAAGGAAGCATTTTATAAGAAAAAAAATTATGAAAACACCTCCCTGAGTTCCTCTCCCAAGCCAGTTGCAGTGGGACAACAGGTGGGGCAGAGGTGTCACCTTCAGAGCCCAAATCTCTGCTTTGCCTTCCCAGATTTATGCCAGCCTGCACTGCAGAGAAACAATCCAGATGCCTGTCCGTCATCTTCCTGATATTCCAGTAGCTGTGCTATACCTGGGAAAAGGCACTTATCAAATCCTATGATCTGAGTAAAATTACTGCCCCCAAGCATGTTCCTGCTATTGCTGGTAAGAAGAAGGAGAAGGCATTTAAGAAATTAATGTCATCCTCCTGTCATCTGGAGGACCAGAAAAGAACAGCCACTTGCCGATTTTAAATGGAATTTTGATTGGATTTTTTCTGAATATTTCAGTAGTCTTGGGGAATAAAGGAAAGAAAAAACTTTCTTAGGGATCCAGCTGCAGCTTCCGTGAGCACGTCGTGTTCTGTACGTCTCCCTGGTTGGAGGGCTCCGCGGTCTGTTGCTATGGAGACGGTAGTCAAATCACACAGGTGACAGAGGCCCTTTCCAGAGTCCCTGGGAACATATTGTTTCTTTCTGTTTGGTTTGAATAGCTATGAAAACCCTCGATTTCTGGATAACTCGTTTCCTGTGGCCAGACATTGATGAGTGGATGGCCAAAACTAACAGCTCTCCTCTGTGAGCTGCCCTTATGGATATGAGCTGCAGGTTGTGAGTTGATAGGTAAATTCTAATGAGAATCAGGGTCTTTGTTTCATACACACGTTTTCAAGATCTAGCCAACCTTTCCCATAAATGGGATTAAGTTTATTAAAACAACTGGCAAAAGTTCTGGCTGATAGATGCTTCTGCAATTCATAAACTTCTGGAGCTCACTGTGTACGTGCAACAAGTTTCCTACAATGCTTTCACACTACTGAGTGTTCTTACCAGCAATAGCAGGAATATGCTTGGGGAACAAAGACAGGCCCAAAGGGACTGCACTGAGCAAGGGGCAGCCTGAAATGAAATTTTTCTTATTTATTTAAGAAAGGAATTACAGAAGGGCTAGGACATCTAGGACAGCAAATCACATGAGAGATACAATGGCAACTGGCCACACGACAGTCTTGTGGCATTCCTAAACACACGTACACATGGGAATCAGGGCAACCATTCAGGGTCAGGTGCATGGCATGCCCTATGCTGATAATCTACATGCAGAGCTAGTAAACCAGCAGGTGTTCTGGGTCAACCGTGCAACACCCAGCTGTTGTTGCCTGTTAACTCGGACAAGAACAAGATCACTGCTTTTCATGCGTACTTGTATTCAGCACATCTCCTGCTTGTCCTAAGCACTCCAGGCTTTTGCCTTGGTGCACGGCTCCGATGACTTTCTCTTGACCTTTAACTCATTACATTCTATGCACAGAGATGAATAACATGTACCATAAATCCTGTCAAAGCAGGTACAAAATAAGGTAGCATGTACCTCCAAAAAGTAATCTAGTATCACATATGAATATCAAAAATACTCACATGTGCCCTACAGAGCTGCTGCCTCCATTGTGATAGCTACTCCCAACTCAGAAAGCAAATCCTGGAAGCAGCCCAGGAGTCCAGCCACAGATGAACCGATAGAGAAGTTGTGGGGTATGCAAGCAATGGACCACCGTCAGACGATAGATTGAGTCATTTGTAGGAATACAGATGCTTGCGATCACAATGCTCAGTAAAGTGGATCAGACACAGGAAGTTAAGTATTGCATGGCTTCTCTAATATAAGAAACCCAGTTATAAATACAAGTGAAAATTATAAACAAGAAAGCAGAAAGCTGAATTTTGTGAAGAGGAAAAGGAAATGTGGAGGGGGCAGAGAGACAGCAGGAAGAGAGAGTGGAAATAAAAGTGATGGAGCAGCAGGTATGTGCACCGGTTCCCCGCGTTGAATGGGTGACTACGTGTCAAAAATACATACTAATGGAAAGAAAAATCTTTGGAAAAAATATGGCTGCTGATACTACCGGAAACAAGGAAGAACCATGTAACTAAAAATTTAAAAAGGATACTCATTTCAGTTATTGGCAAACATGGAAGCATGTTTAGGACAAGCTGGGCTTGGGAACTTACTATATATTTCTTTCCTCATTTTATTGATATGTATAAGTGTGATACATAAAGTTTCCATTGATCTTGAGTATTTTGTGCACATACATATTATAACAAAGTTACAAATCCTTCCCTTCTCTCTTTTTGACCATCCTAAACCCTCCTCACCCCTCCAGTTCCCATTATAGTGCACATTAGGTTCTAAGAAATAATTGTGATCTGAGTTTCTCATATCAGAGAAAACATTCGATATTTCACCTTCTGCTTCTGACTCACTTCACTAAGAATAATGGTCTCAAGTTGCCTCCATTTGCCTGCAAAAGCCTCCAACCTACCTGTCTTTACAGATGCATAGTATTCCATTGTGTACAAATACCACATTTTATGTATTCATTGGTCTGTTGATGAGCATTTTGGTGTCTTCCACATTTTAGCTATTCTTAGTTGTGCTGCTATGAACATTGGTATACATATATCTCAGTTATATGTTGTTTTAAACTCTTTTGGGAAAATTCCCAGAAGAGGTACCACTGGATTGAAGGGGATATTAATTTCCAATCTTTCTGAGAGACTTCCATAGTGGTTGTGCTAGTTTACATTCCCACCAGCAGTGCGGGAGGGTTCCTTTCTCCCCATGGCCACACCAGCACTGATTGATGTTTGTGTTCTTGATATAAGCCAGTCTGTCTGGAGATAGACGGTGTCTAGTGATGTTTTGATTTGCATTTCTCTATGGCTAAGGACGTAGAACATCTTTTCTTGTATTTATAGGTCATTTGAACTTCTTCATTTGGGAACTTCCTATTCATTTCTTTTGCCCATTTTAAATAAGGTCTTTGATTTTGAGGGGCTTCCTTTAATTTAGTTCCCTGTATATTCTGATTATGAGCCTCCTATCAAAGATTTAAAAAAAAAAAGCTGGGAATGTAGCTCAGTGAGTATTTGCCTAGCATTCAGGAAGCCCTGGGTCCCACTCATACACAAAAGCAAAAAGATTCAAATTACAGCAAATACCCAGCTCCTTCCCTCCCCCAACATGTATATTATCTCATGTATGTAAAACTACACACATGTGCATACACATACAATAAATAGGAGGAAGGGAAAGTTAAAGGTATAACTATAAGTAATGATTTATAAAATGTTCAAGGTATATTGTCAAATGGAAAAAAGGAAGTTGACAATAATATGTAAATAGGCTTATTCTATGTGTGAACCAATCACAAACCTGCCACATTCTGTTTGTATAAGCAAGGAGAATAGTATGGGTGCTAGTTAATATGGGGGAGATGGTGGCACCAGCAAGACAGTCGAAGCAAGTGGTGTGGGGAGAAAGACACAAATACCTTTGCATTTTTATAAAAATATCTTTATATTTTTATTTAATTTTTACAGTCTTCATTTTTTATTACAAATGACTATCACTTTTTACAAATTTGAAAAGGAAATTTTAACAATACACAAGGTAGTAATTATTAAGTTATCTTTGAAATAATTACAACAAGTAAATAAGCTCTGAAAAGGCCTACTAACATTCAAGAAATAGTGCTGACAAAAGACAGAATTTAAAAACTAGCCAGACAGACACACTAGAAACAGTAAACAGATTCTTTTAGAGATTTTTCAGGAATAAAACACAGCAGAAAATTTCAAAGAAACAAAATATTAGAGAAGAAATAAGAGCCATGAAGGACAAAGGATAACAACACACAAATAATTGGCACCCTTGAACGCTCTCAAAGGCTGTAACTGTCTAGTATTGTAACAGCATGCAAATGTACAAAGTCTAGAGACTGCAAAGGCACACTGGATTCAAAAAATTGATCCAAATAATCAAAAATAGAAATATCATGATCTATTTACTTTAGAGATAGAATCCTTTGAGCATCTAGTCCCTCCTTTCACCACTGCTAACAAAACCAAAATGAAACAGAATAATAAAACTACAACAGTACACACATAGTCATTGTAGTTACTCTTGTGCATGAGCAGAAGAGAAAATATAAACACAATAAATTATATGAAGTATTTCAGAGTGCTTTTCCCGTCCACACTCTCTGCCTTATGAGTCCCCTTTGGACTCGGAGGCGTTGCCGTCTTCCTCATGCAGAGTGGTCTGCAGGCTGTAACAGCTGCTGTGACAAGATGCCATTGAAGAGCTTTCTGTCAGCATCTCAACAAAGTGGAATGCTGAAGCCTCCTGGTCAACAGAGTGTCAATGGGAGGCATTCAGAGCTCAGTAAGGACTTATTTGTCTTCCTCAGTTGGTCTTTACATGAGTTTTAGACTGAAGATTGTTTTCCAATCTTGTTATAAGGAATATAAATTTAAACGTGACTAAATCTACAATTTGCACCCAATGACAGGTTGGCTCCTTGAAGGAGATGTGGACATCATGCACCCTTGCAGTGTTTCATCTGCAAAGTTTTCACTCTGCAAGTCATAGGACTTGCTTTGGTAGTGGAAATGAAGGGTGTCATTTACGAGCAGAAGTTTTAAGAGCCATCATGTTGTTCCTGCTTTTCTCTTCTTACTCTAAACCCAGCATGCCTCAAACAGGGGCTGCTCCTTTAGTCTGGCTGATGGAGGGAAGACAACAGAGGGATTATGGCCAAAGTTGACCATTATGTCATATGAGTAAAAGATAGATATTTTTGAGCTGCTGAAGCTTTTGAGTTGTTACCACAGTGTAACTTAGCTTATACTGACTAATCAACTCCCTGAGTTTAAAAAAGTAAAGCCTGGTTTTTGCTATGGTTCATATGTTTCCTGAAGCATGCTTCATGTATTCAGGACTTCTGGAGGGTAGCCAATGAGGAGGTGACTGCTGAGTAGCCCTCCTCTGTGTGAGATTCAAGTTCAGGTTATTTCATGTAAGCTGTGGTGAATGGAGAGTGATCTCATCTGATACGTGTTTTTAGGAAGTCATCCTGGACACATTCAGATATAGAAGCATATGGCTGAGTCATAGCCCAGCTGTTGGGAGCTGCCATTTATACCTGTATTTCTCATGAAATGCCTTGAAAATCTAAGGTCAAAAGACGTCATTGGGACTGGAGACGATGCCTCTGTTTGGAACAGAGTTCTCAGAGGTAAAGGGGTAGGTTGGAAAGGAAGATGAAAAGGGAACTATCATAGCTCTGAAGGATTTAACTCTTGTTTTCCTTCTTTCCTCACAATTTGAGTTGATTACATAACAGTAGTTATCAATCAGTGGATAATAGCTTCCCCCCACCACCACCTCCAATGCAGAAAAATCAGCACCTGTATCCAGGTTCCACGGGAACAGTGGCTGAAATCAGAATAGATTAGGGATCCAGCTGCAGTTGAGTGTTGGTGTAGTCAACAAAGTGCAGCAGTTCTTTAAGGAGTGCAGGCTGTAGTTTCCTCCTGGGATGGCCTCACCGGGCCCCTTGACAACAGTGCTGTAGGAAGTAGAATGGAAGTGAGATGAGCTGGGGCAGCAGACATAGTAGGTGAGTAGGTGGAGACACACTAAAAAATGGTGCTAGCAGGCACTAAGAGGCTTCTTTGTCTGCATTCTGGTAACGGTGGGTTAATGATAGAGGCTCCAGGGAATTAGTTTCAGTTCTCAAATTCTAGACGGCCTCAAAGACTTTCCTTCTTCCTCCAGAATAAACAAAAAGGTGGAATCAATCCCTATAAAATACTGGCACATGAAGGAGAGCTGCTGGGGTGAGGATGTTGATTTTGCAAGTAGCAATTGTAGAGGGTGGAGGTGGCTGGCATGGGTTCCTGGTGGTCTCTCGAGCACCATAGCCCATCACCACCATGTTGTCAGGACCACCTTGATCTCTTTGAAAAGGAGGCAGTAGAAATAGTAAAGAGGCAATAGATTGGAAGGTAGTAGAAGTCATGCTTTTTGGAAGGAGCTATGTTTGTTGGCTAACATGGAAGGAGGGATGGTCATTAAGGAGGTATTGATAGTTGAGGGCATGGGTTTTATGGGCAGACAAAAATTTTTTGAACTTCATGTCTGAACGATGCAGGTACTAGTTTTACTTGAGTGGACATAGCCTAAAGGAAAAATTGACAATGTCCAACCTGCACAGTGGTTTCAAAGTCTCAGTGAGCACCTCATACAATGTGCCTAGTGCACAGCTGGGCACATTCAAAATTGTGAGCCGCATGCTCAAGTGTCTTAGTTCTTAGTCTTATCCAAGGGGAGTCAAAGTGAAAGATTGTTAGAATGATTGTTCAAGCTTTTAAATTAAACTAGTAAGAGTTACAACATTATAAATGAAAGTAAATGGGATCTTTAGGGCAGATCTGATTGGTAAAGGACTCTGAAGAAATTAAGGTCAAGAAGACATACCTGTTAAATAGGCTTCGGCAACAAGACACCACTTCAGTGGTGTTGCTAGGCAAGCTGGAGTTGACGGCATGCTCTATGATGTGGTGGCAGTTGACATCCACGGGGGTGCTGGAGAGAATGCCTGGAAGTGTAGCATAGGGCCATTTGTTTTCACAATTAACGAAGCCACCGGGCTCTCCCATTCTCACCTTGCCCCACACATTTTACGTAAAAGTGCACTTAGGGCAGCTCCGACTTGCAGCTTTCCACAGCAGCGTATGCTGCCGGTGCCGAAGCAGAGGCTGCCATCCTTTGGGCACCCAGGATGTGAAGGACAGAATGTCATACCTGCAATGCAGGCTGTCATGAAGCAGGCAGTGGTTCCTGCAATCAGAGCTCTCACTGCCCCAGAGGCAATGTCACGCTTTCTGGAAGGAGCCATGGATGCTGGGAAACATGAAAGGGAATATTTGAGATGATCTGCAAATCAGCTGTCATTGTCTGCTTCTATGGCCATGGCAGACATCACTAATAAATCATAGCATTTCCATTGAACTCCCATTGGCCCTCAGAGCACCTCTGCACGTAGCTATTACATATCTATTGGTTATGACATGCAAGGCAAAAATTCGGTGTCACCCTTGAGTTGGGAGAAACACCTACATCGTTGAGCAAATTCATCCTGAGGTTACCTTGAGTGTTCATGGCAAAACTGTTTTAGAGAGTACGGATAAAAAAATAGACCTGAGAGGATTTACTGTTGCTGTGGAGCCTCTCCTCCCACAGGGAGATGGAGAGAAAGAAGGAGATCCAAAGTATGTGTACATCACATCTGCTGTTGAAGGATATCCTTCTCACTTACTGAGCCCTCCGATCACTATTCCCAGGGAGCCAAAATTGGCAAATCCACAGAGGGCGTACGTGGCGATGGTCTCCGAACGAATCTGTAAGCAAGCATAGACATTGATGTGCATGTGGTCGGACCGACCCAGCTCAAGGAATTGACATTTCCATCTGACTCAGAATCAATACCAACAAATAAATGCCCAATGCTCCCTACCACATACCCACTGCTTCTAGGACTCTTCTCTCCTTGAAGTTTGAGGGAGGGTGGAAAGAGATCGTGTGGATTCAGAGACTCTTTATGGGGTGCTTGGAATTGGAAGCCTTCAATTCTAGAAATGCTACCTCTGCTTATCTTGTTGATAACTTCTAACTTCCATACCACCTGTCAACCTGCTACAGGGTGCAAGCCACAGTACTAGTTGCTGGAGACACAACACCGGACCCAGAAAATATTCACATTAAGCTTATTTGACATAAGACATACTTGAAATGTATAAAGAGCTGCTATAACTCAACAAGAAGACAGACACCCAAGGAAAAATGGATCAAGAGATTTGGTTTCTTCACAAAATTTATGCAAACAGCCAATAGGCACATGAAAAGACATTCAATCTTATTAGTCACCAGAGAAAACACAATTAAAAATACAGAAGAGGCCTCAATATATTTACTGAAATGGCTGCATGTAAGAAACAGACAGTGCTAAGTGTGGGAGGATGTACTCCAATCGGAACACATATATCATTGACTCAAATATAAAATGATATGGCTGTGGTCAAAATAGCACGGGAGAGTCTTATCAAGTGAAAGCACAATGCTTGCACGACTCAGCATGAATATTTATGGTAGCTTCACTCGTCCTCAAGATGGAAACAACCCAAACGTTCTTAACAGAAAGTAGGTAAGCTATGTATTGCTCTGTAGCAAGAAGAAAAACGACACAGAACAACATGAATGCCAAGTGGCTCACTTATTGAAATAGGCAAAGATCATTTACAATGAAAGGAAAGTCAGTGCTCGCCTGGGATGAGGTCTTTGGAGTGGAGGAATTGAAGGCTGCAAAGAGTTGGGACAGAAATTAAGAAATTATTATACATTAGTAACAAAGGAAATTCTTGGGCACCACAGGAGCTTCTTTATAACCTGTCCTAGATGTGTGATTGCCTTTGTTCCTCCGCACTGACCATCCCCTGGGTCTGTTAGGGTGTCTCCTCGGAAGTGATATAACAGAAACCCGAGTTGGGCAGGCAGTGAGGAGGTGGAAGGTGGATTTGTAGAAGCGTGCACACGACCCTCTGGCTCTGTCACAATTGTACAGATGCATTGCTTAAGCCAAACGATTCTCAGATTGAGGGACGAACTCCAGGAGGCTCTGAAGATTCATGGCCTGTTGCTCATCACAGGCACGCCAAGCAAGCACCCTGTACCTGGCAAAGATGCCCCCACGATTGGGACAACCATTTTCCTCCAATAGTCTAAAAAACCCATAATTTTGTTTAAAAAACAAACCAAAAACCACTACCATTGCAAGTAGTATTTTTTTTTGCACTAACTGGATTTTTGGAAGCTGACATTCAAGGCTCCAGTGGTTGTAGTAAGTTTTTCATTGATCATAGTTCCCTCTTCTCTCTCGTGGTTTCTGAGAAGTCCTTTTCATAACAGGCATGGAAAGAAGGCAGAAAAAATGAAGGGAGACTTTGTTCAGTCTGCAGCTCCTGGAAAAGCTCATCTTTGCTTCTGCTTTTTCTAGTGCTTTCCATTTAAGTTCAATTGGCATCAAAAACAGGCACACCGAGGCTGGAGAAATGGCTCAGTGCTAAGTCAAGTGCTAAGTACCCAAGTTTGATTCCCCAGTACCACATAAGCCAGGTGTGGTGATGCACATCTATAATCCCAGCACTCGGGAGATGGGAGGGTTGATTTGAGTCCAAGGCCAACCTGGGCTTCATAGTGAGCTCAGGACCAGCCCCAGCCTGGGCTATAGAGTGAGACCCTGTCTCAAAAAACCAAAAACCCAAAAGAAAACAAACATAATAATAATAATAATAATAATAATAATAATAATAATAAAAACCAAGCACACTTATTAAGACACCAAGGGGAGAGAGGTGGTACAAGGGCTTGTGGTTCTTCTTTTCCCCGTATGGGGATCTGGGGTAAGATGACACACGCACGTGGCCATGCATGGTTCTTAAGGAGACGCACAGGAGGCTGGGATGCCTTTCCTCATAGATGTGAAAGATTCATGCGGTGCTAGGAGATGTACCATGCTAGGGAAATAATGATATCAACGGCTTGCCTTGTGCACAAGCAAAATGCTATATGAACAGGTATGGCCACTGTGGAATTACTAGTAGCAAAAACACTGAGTAATGTTCACCAGCAGGGGCAGCGCAGATGAATCATGTTATGCTAGACACTAGAGGCACTGACAAGGAAGGGCATCAGGACATGCTGCTGAACGCAAAGAGCAAGGTTAAGAAAGTGAGCACAGTGAGCTGGGCGGCAGAGACGTAGGGAGGGCGACCTACTCTTCCCTCTACCTTTTTGTACATTTTGACTTCTACACTATGGCATGTACCATCTGTGTTACGTGACATGTAAGCATGCAAAATACAGCCTTTAAGAGGAGGAAATGGGCTAGGAGGAAAATTCAGCAGTTAGGGCGCTTGCTTAGCAAGCACAAGGCCCTGGTTTGGTTCTCCAGACTGCATGAGCTGGACATGGTCGTGCACACCTATATTCCCAGCACTCAGGAGGCTGAGGCAGGAGCATTGCCGTGTGTTTCAGTCATGTGGCAGCTTTTCCAGATAATGTTGAGCCACATTCCAAGGCCTGCTGGTTTGTAAGCAGAAATACCTGAGACTCTTTCCCATTCGGTTGACTGGAGATCAGGAATTGAAGTAACAAAATGCAGCTCCCAGTATGACTGACCAGTAGTAAGGGCCATTTCTCCCTTGCCCTGTGTCCCTGCCTCTGGCTGGGCTCACCCCCAAATCCAAATCAGCTCTGCATTTTGCCCTTACCCTCTTAATAACCTTTCCAGAAAACTGCGTGGTATTGTCAGAGAACTGGCAGCTTGCTTTGCTCCCCATAAAAACTATTTTCTCCTCTGGCAATTGGCAGATGAAAATAGAAACCATTTCACTGATTTTAGCCTATTGTTTGCTTTTGGCTGTAAGACACACGGATTTAGGTGGCATCCAATCAACGAGGCTGGTTGGCCAAATTCCACCCTGAGGTTAGTTGAAGAATAAACATGTGAGAAACAAGAGACTCAAAGAGACCCTCATCATTCCAGATGTGAGAGTCAACCTGCCCCAACTACAAAACAGAAATCAGTGCTTTCCTGGAGGTGGCTGTTCTACTTGTGTGACACGTGGGAGGAAATCTGTGTTTGGTCTCTGTGAGGCTGGCGAGGTGATTGTGTTGGGTGGGAGGCATGCTTTTCCTCCTCTTTCATTTAGAAACCCGATGTCTGGGACATTAACTTCAAATGGGTTGTTCCAGTGGGTGATAGTGGTGGTCAGAAATGCTCACCATTTCCACTGGAGCTTCCGTGTGTGAGAATTCTGTTATTTAGGAGGCAAGAAGTTGAAGATAGAGCTGCAAGACTGGCCTCACTGGAGTTCCTCGTTTCATCAAGGCCAGGCAGATGTGAGCATTTCTTTGCAGGCTACTGATCTGAAGTCCTGACATGATTATAGAGTGCTCAGCTCAACATTTTCAGATCACAGATCTGAGCTTCTTCAATTCCTCTCCTCCCTTTGGATAGTAGCGATAGTGTCTGTGGTGGTGAAGGGGAAATATCAACTTGATTGACTTTGGGATAGGCCTGGGAGATTAGTGGAGCATACTTCTGGGTATGTCTGGATGGGTCATGGAAGTATGGCTGTGGGGTCTAGGACTGGTCCCTCTCCCAATTCTCTCTGGCACTTTCTTTGCTCTACTTACCAACAGCCACAGACCAAACACCTTTGCCCTACCACACCCTTCTGCCATGATGCTTCTGCCTGGAGCCATCTAACCATGGACCGAATCCCCCTAAACTGTAAGCCAACTTAATCCTCTTTTCTTTAAGTTGTGAGTGGGCTGGAGGAATGTCACAGCAGTTAAGGCATTTGTCTTGTAAGCACAAGGCCCTGAGTTTGATTTCCCCAGCACCACATAAAGCTGGGCATGGTGGTGCATGCCTATAATCCCATCACACAAGAGGCTGAGGCAGATGGATTGTCCTGAGTCTAAGGCCAGCATGGGCTACACCAGTGAACTCAGGACCAGCCTGGGCTATAGAGCTAGACCCTGTCTCAAAAAAAAAAAAAAAAGAAAAGAAAAAAGAAAAAAGAAAAAGAAAAAGGAAAAGAAAAAGAGAAAAAGAGAAAAGAAAAAAGTTGTGTGTGTTGGGTGTTGCATCTGGTGATGGGAAAGCTGACTAGTACAGTGTCTTATTATATCTTGAGGATGGTCATGTAAAATGTTGCTTTTTGTAGCCTCTCAAAGCTCATGAAAATCCTTTAAGCTGTAAGGAAGAGGCCTTCGTGATCATCAGGCTACCAGCTTTTTGAAGGTAGAGCTTGCTATAATTTGGATCATGAATGTAACCCAAAGACCCGTGTGTGAAAGGCTTGGCCCCCAGCCTGTTGTTTTACGGAAAAATGGTAGAACCTTTAGGAGGTGGGTTTCAATGGAAGAAAGCTATGTCATCAAGGGGCATGCCCTTAAAAGGGTCCCTGATCCCTTCTCTTCTTTTCTCTTTGCTTTTCTGCCACCAGGCGGTAAACAGGCCTCCTCTGCTCATACTTCTGCCCTGATGCACCACCTCACTAATTGACCATGGATCAAAACCACTGAAACCATAAGCCAACATAAACCTTTTCTCCTTTTTAATTTGATTATCTCATGTATTATGTTACAGTACTACAAAGCTGACTAAAAAAGTGCCTCATAACTTTTCAATGAAGTGGCATATTGCACTCAATAAATACTTACTGACTGATTCCAGTCCCAGTTGTATGACTCTAAGTTTGTGTTTATAGTCTTCAGAAGTAAGCCATCACAGAAGATTAGCTACTGTTTCTCTCTGTGTCCCCACCCACCCACCCACAGCACACATATAGGCACACAACAACATAACTGAAAATTCTGAGGTGTTACCAACATTATGAGCTCCACAAAATCAAAGATTGTTTTGTTCTCTGACATAACCCAAGTAACTGGCATAGTGATTGACACACAGAAGCACAAGTAGCTAGTTGACAAATGCATTTATGTGATAAAGTATAATGAAATTGTCGCATTTACTCACCGACATATATTGCTGCACCCCATTTACAAATTTGGGTCCTGCTTCTTTCCTCAAATTGATCAGCTTTGAGAGGTGCTCGAAAGCCACAAACTCATTGAAGAATGTCTTATAACCTATGAGTTTGGCAACCATAAAGCTGTCTTGTAAGTCCACTCCCATCATGAAGGAAAAGGGCATGAAGATGTAGGAGCAGATCAGCTACAAAAAGCAGAAGTTGATATTGTGTCAGAATATGATGTGCTTCCAGTTCTTTCTCCTCAGCCTCAGGGGAAGATTGTTCCCATCACACAGATTTTCTTGAGGAGAAGAAATCTCCTCACGTCCTGTTGCCCGTCTTTTTCTATCAGGAGTTGCTTCAACTCGAGTCGAAGCTTGGCTCCTCATGTAATGATGCTGAGAGCGTGAGGCCCTTCGGAGGGAGGGACTATGGTTTTCCTCATGAGCCCGGATTGGTTCTCTCTGAAACGAATCGATACTTAGGAGAATAGGCTGTTGTAAAGCAGTTGGGCTCCTTTGTCCCGTTCCCTACCACTCTCTTTTGGCATGTGCCCCTCACCCATTCTGCTTTCCTGCCATGCATCCAGCAGCATATGGCCCTCACTGGAGGTCAGGCAGGTGTCACCTGAGCTTAGATTTCTAGCCCCCAGAGCCATGAGCTATTTAAAGCTTTTAAATTGTTTTATACAATATCCAGTCAATTGTTCTGTTAGAGTAACAACAAGCAAAGGCAGGAGTTAGGGCCAGACCTGGGTCATTTGAAGTCACCAGGTTCACGGACGGAGAAGGGGTCCCCGCTATTTGGAGGAAGGAGGGTGGCAGAAGACAGAGAAAGGGGGTGGCAAGCTGGACAGTGAGGGCTTCTGTAATGTGTGAGATGCACTGTAGGCCATTAGGGAAGGCTGTCCCCAAACTTGTTTTAAACAAAGATATACAGAAACAAAGTGGAGGGAAGAAGCGCAATAGAATTATACCTCGAAACTCAGCTGTGGGTAGTCAAACATGTTCCCAAACCAGGACAAGGCAGAGTTCACAAAAGAGAGCAGGGCCAGGAAGGCAATCAGATTCACGGCAATGTTTGCCACCAGAGGGATGGATGAGGATGCTCCTTGCGTGGCCGCTTCCAGGAGATTCCTCGAGTCACTTTGTCAGAAAACAGCAATTCCAGAGTCAGCAAGCTGTTGTGAGTAAGAGATACCCCAGGTGCAGAAGCCGCACCATCAGAACTCATCTGGGTAAGAGGTGAAACCTCAGGCCTGCTCCGTGCTCAGAACACTCACCCGAATCACGTGAGATTATGATGGTTCTTCACCGTTGGGTATCAGCGAGGAGCACAGGAATAGCTAACTGGTATATTACCTGTTGCTTTTTTTTTTCCAGGTGACACTGGAGATTGAACCCATTGCCTTGCACATGTTAAACACGCCCTTAACCACTGAGCTACACTCCAGCCTCAAAAATTATTATTTTTTTAATTTGGAGAATTTATAATAAAAATTGGGATCTGGTAAAATATTATAGATATGCAAATTATTTATTTAAATAGCTGTCAAAGAGTACTTGTAAAATATTCACGGTATAAACACAATTTAAAGAAGGCTTGTATTGCTGTCACCTGATGTAATAAATGACATGTCATCTTTGACATGTCATCCTCCTGTGCTGAGCCCTCCTCCCTTCCCTTTTCCTTTAATCTGATGTAACTACCTCCCCAAGATTTATTTATTATTCCTTTTGTTTGTTTGTTTTATGATTTTCCTGTGTCTATATTACTAATGTCTGGCATAGTTCTGCAGGATTGCTGGTTTTGTAACTGGACTCATACAGTGGAGTCCCTTTTATCTAAAATGCTTGAGACCAGACATGTTTTAGATCTCAGGTTTTGGAATATTTACATTATCAGATACCTTGGGGATGAGGCCCAAGTCTAAATACAAAATTAAATTAATGTTTCCTGTATGTCTTATACACACAGCCAAAAAGTGACTATACACTATTTTAAACTTCACTCATGAAACAAAGTTTAATGACGTGGAATTTTCCACCTCTGCATCACTTCAGTGCTGAACACCTCTTGGATTTTGGACATTTCGGATTCTAGATTTTTTGATTAGAGATGCTCCACCCTTATTCGTATTCTTTAGCTATTTGCTTTTTCACTCATGGTTGTGACTCTTTTTCTATACAAATAAATGATAAATCTCAGACACATGTTGGTTGATGAGCCATATTATTTAATACAATACTTATAAATGTCTGAAATCTCTTAGTCTTTCCACTTTTTTTTTTTTTTTTTTTGAGACAGCATCTCTTTCTGTAGTACAGACAGGTCATGAACTCATTATGTAGCCCAGGCTGGCCTCACACTCACAGCAATCCTCCGGCTTCAGCCTCTGAAGTGTTGGGATTATAGATGCACCACCGTGTCCAGCTTTTGTGCTGGGGAATTGAACCCATGGCCTTGCTCTCGGTGGGCAAGTGCCTTCTTAACTCCTGAGCTATGCCTCCCGGCCCCTCCCGCACCCCAGCCCTTGGAAGTGTTTTCCTGGAGTGTTAAAGCAGATGTTTTGGATAAAACCTAAGTAGTTACTGGGAAATGTACTTTAATTCTCCAAATCACTGTGCTGTCTTGTTACCAAAGTGCCGCTTGCTTTGAGCGTGGACTCCCGCCCAGCTTGTGTACTCACAGTGAGGTAATGCGCCCCACTTACCCATTTTCCATCTTCATGGCACTCTTAAGGGTTACTTTAGGCTTTTCCGTCTCGGGCCAGAAGAGTTTAGCAACAGCCAGTGACGCAGGCGCTGACATGACGGAAGCCGTCAGCAGGTGGGTGGATGACACCTGCGGTGGCACAGGAAAGCAAGCAGCAGCGTTAGCTTCTGCAGCGGTCCGAGAGCACGGGACAGGACGGGCAGGGTGGAGTCTGGGCCAGACAGCGATATTTCTTTAGAGGTGTGGAAGAGCTAGTTTCCCTGGTAAGCCACGTCATGGCATCACCGTGAGAGTCAGAGGGAGAAGGGAGGAAGTCGTGTTCACCAGCCCCGTCCGTGGGGAGCTACACAAAATCCAGATCCAGCCAGTTCAGAGGATAATGCTGTACTGTACGAACTTTCAAAGAAGAATGCCTCCGCCGGTCTGTTGTAGTTTGACTGCTCAAACAGCCCCCACGCCCTATTTCATTGCGCTGTGAACTTAGATTGGGGATGCCTGGGGTAGCACGGCCGTGAGCCCCACGGAGGTCCTCCCCTTCGCCTTGCCTTTGCTTCCCCGAAGTCCCTTGTGCCATAGTTTACACGAGATGCGTGAACTACTTCTGTTTTCCTCACTGCAGACCTAGCCTTCCTCTCCCATAAGGCTAGCCCAGTTCTGAAGGCAGCGTTCCTGCAGTAGGGCCGCAACGAGGCCTGCCGGATCCACTCCTACTACGTTCCTATGCTCTTCTTTACTTCTCCTCTCTTCCTTCTTTCTACTAACTGCGTTTCCCGGGCCAGGATGAAGACTTGGGAGGAAACTCGCCTCACTTATCTTATCAGAAATCCTTGTTACCCAAGTCACAGTGTTGACTCTAGTATCAAACATCCCCTGGAAGCTCTCTGAGTTAGGAGGGCACCCACATCAGGCTCTCCATTGTAGGCACAAGTATCAGACTTCGCTCAAAGCTGAAAGTTGTGGAGGTTTAAAAAACATTGATGGTGGAGTCTCATCCCAAGATATTCTGATTTAATTACCCATGAGTATGGGCCTGGGATAAAACTCCCAGAAGATTCTAATGTGTAGAAAGGTTTGCAAATCATTGCTCTAGAGCATGGACCTCAAATTCCTGCTGTAAAGATAAGAGCAGATTTTTCTGGCTTTGTGGCCCACAACTACCCATGTCTACGGCATGAAAGCCACCAAAGACAAATTGATAGGAATAGCTAGTTTCCAACAAAACTTCATTTACAAAATCAACAATTAATGTAGATTTGATTTAGATCATCTTTACTCATGTAAACAACGGTTGTTTCTTCCTCCACATATTTAAATTTTCAGCCAAAGTAATTGCATCATATGATTTTATTTTGTTGTGGTCGTATTTGATTCACATTGGGTGGCAACAACATGAAAGTGAAGCTCCCAAAGTCCTTGGGGTCATTACATTCAAATTTCAATGCAACCGTGACCTACTTTTGCCATACTACAACATGGGTATTGTCATGGCCTCGTTTTTCACCAGTAATGAAAAAGGATAGAAAGAAAGAGCGAGAGAAAGAAAAGAGATTAAGTTTTGCGTAAATAAAATTTGAAGTGTCCTTACTCCAAAAGAAATATATGCGCCCAGTACACTTCCAGCAATTGTAGCAAAGCCAGCTGTCATGATGGCGTGAAGTTCTGACCTGGTGATGTGTGGTAAATATGGTCGGACCAGAAGTGGTGACTCTGTCTGGAGACAAGAAGGATGGTTAGATTACATGTTTCCTTATAAGTCTACTAAACATTGCATTCCGCAACGCAGCATTTCTAAGAGTGAGCCTCAGACCAGCTCCATGTTCATCACCTGGGAGTTTGTCAGAAATGGAAGGTGGGGACAGCAGCAATCTGTGCTTAACTAGCCTTCCAGATGATTCTGGTGCACGCTCAAATTTGAGGACCTTTCCCACCTGGGTGACTTGAATTCTAGGTCAGTGTGCATAGATGGTCATGGGCAAACCTTGCCATGTGTTAGGCTAGTTCTGTAGTGCTTCTGCCTTGTCTAGGATTGGACCTTATGAAGACATAGGACACTCTTCTAAGGCCTGGCCAAGGAACTGCCTGGTGGCCTGGCGTGGTAAACTGGGGACTTCTAAGCAACTGATTTTCCATCTTCTAGTATGATCTTGATAAATTCACAGCCTATTTTTGAGACCTCAGGCAAACAAAGACAAATATTAAAAATAAACAACTAGGAATAATGAGAGATGCTTCAGGCCCTTTCATCATTGTGAATCAGAGACCTCTCTCAACGGGTGGAAAGGAAGTGGACAGAGTGTAGCTGTAGAAGCCTAAATCTCATTAAGGAGGACAAGTGGCCAGCAGCATGAGGCTCTCCATTAGTAATAACTGTACCTTTTGCATATTAAGTGTCAAATCGAGCACCCCAGAAACATGTGTGCAATTTTATAATTTTCTCCTCATTATTTCCAATTGTTCCATAAGATTGACTGCACTGAGCCTCAATTTATAGGCAAAGTAGGAAGTCAGTACATAAGCCCTCTTATCTCACAGGTAGTAACAATCAACCCAGGATGGTGCCCTAATTAGTCCTGAGAGATTTTATGACTGTAATTATTATAATTTTAATTCCTAGGGAAGAAAGTACGCCCTCTTCCAACCTCCCCACTAAAGACAGCTCCAGGCTCATGAGGCAGGCTTACGAAGAAGGCTCAGCCTGTCTGAGGCTACTGCAAGCCTGGGATTTGGGCCATGTCTGTGTTGGGGTGACTTGATTTTTGATTCAAGTCCACTTTCCTTGGGCAGTGGCCCTGGCAGATATTCACACTTGGCTTCGCTGGTGTGCGATCCCATTCTCCCTGAAGCTCCCCAATCCCAAGTGATGAGTGGCTTATTACCATTTCACACTTACTACCCCTTAGGAATGCTACAGTTCTGAGAGGCAGCCCTTGGCCTATTTATTTATTTATTTATTTTTATTTATTTATTTTTAATTTTTTTGCTTAGACAGACCTCAGGCAAAAGTGCATTTATTCACATGATGGATCAGGGAAGTGAAAATTGTAGTCTAAAAGTTTATCTTTGAAGAAAGGAAAAAAACAAACCTCAAAGCAGTTTTCTTCAGGCTTAGCAGAGACTGTTGGCCAATTCAGACAGGTTGTGAATGAAAAATATCTACCCAGCATGCATTTGGTGGTGGGAAGCCTTTTTCAGTCTTCCTCATTGCTGCAGGAATTGTAGTATAGAACATAAGGCTGCCTATAGCTTCAAGGTAGTGAAATCCTTCTGAAGAGTACTCCCAGAGCACAGTAAATTAAAAATTCAGAAAAGACTTACTGAGAATTTATATGAGAAGCCCTGTATTTTAATGAAATGACTCAACTTTCCTTTCCATAAATGTTCAAGAATCCAGTTCCCCACTAGTGTCCCCAAAGTCTCGGAAGGCCTCTCTCTCTTTCCCTCCCTCTCTCTGAAGTTCGGGGTTCCTTGTCACCCTTTCTCTACACTAAATGAAATGACAGCACATGCTATCTCCTTGTTTTGTGTTTTGGAAAGAAACCATCTCTTTCAGCAGGTGTTCTGCTTCATAAAACTTACTTGTCCAACAAATACATTGCCGGCCGCAACTACAGACTCAATAGGAGATGACCCCATAGTAACTAGCATCACCCATCCGACCTGAAAGGAAAAAAAGGACAATCAATGAAGAGCTATGTGCATACAACACACTTCAAAGCAGAGTAAATATTGTTAAACTGGAGTGAAATGCTGAGGCCTTCAATAACGGTTGGCTGACCAGTGATGGTGCTAAACATAGGTGTGGCCCATCCAAAATGAGATCTATTGATACAGCTGGAGGCTTGTTGTTGGAAGAGCTTTCTCAGCCTCCTTCTCCACCACAGGCATTATAGTTTAGAACTTGAGAAGGAATGGAGAGCAAGCCAGTCACATCCTCCTGTTTGAGTGCTAAATCTGAGTCATGGCATATGCTTCTGAAATGTTTAAGCCAGCAATTAGGAAAACAGGAGCCCCAAAGTGCTTGCTGTCATTCTGGCTTCAGCTGGTATTCTGGTTCTCTTTTGTCTGCTTTGATTTATTTATAGGGATCAAAGGATAGGAGGGGCTGTCCTTCCACCTCTGTGTGCACCATTCTGCTGTCATGTACATCCAATCTAACTCACAAATTACCTGGTTTTCTGATCTGACAAGAGGCTAGGACTCAGTTGCTGGAGTAGGAAGAATGAGATTGACTGGTTTTTTAATTTTAAAAATTAATTAATTCATTACTTATTTTTGAGACATAGTCTTTCTCTGTGGTTGAGGCTCGTACTGAATTCACTATGTAGCCCACACTGGCCTCAAACTGAGGGCAATCCTCCTGTCTCAGTCTCCCAAGTGCTGGGATTACAGACGTGCACCACATATCCAATTTATGTGGTGCTGGGGAATTGAACTCAGGGTCTAGCTCAAGGAGAGCACTTTGACCCCTGAGCCACAACCCCAGCCCCAAGATTCAGTCTTTTTAAAAATTATTTTTAATTGCATGCCTATAAAACTCTCTCCAGAGTGAAAACCAACTTTTTTAGCCTTGGTTTCTTTAGAACTCCAAGGCTGGGAATGGTCTTCTGGTAAGTTCCTGAAGGCAAATGTGACTGCGCTAAGACACAGAGTAGATAACCACAAACAAGGAACAAGAATGTTTTCCCAGCAGGTGCCTGACAATTTCTTGGCTAAGAGGTAACTGCTGTTGGTTCATGGAGATACCCTGCGGTTCACAAATCAAAGCCCCTCAGAACTCCCTGAGATGTAATTCTTCTGAAGACACGTGTAAGATTTTGAGGTTTGAATCTAGTAATTGGGGTAGGAGTAGATATGAGTCTCTGCAGAAAGAGAAAGCCACTTTGGAAACATGTAGTATATTTAATGTTTCGTACCTAAAATGGCCAGCTGTACACCTGTCACTCAGAACCACCCCCTCCCAGTACCTTTCTGATGACCCACTGCATCAGTCCCAGGTAGTAGAGCATGGACATCACAGTGCTGAAGAAAACCACGATTGGCAGGATCTGGGGATGGGCAGAGGGACAAGAGGAATCGGGTTTAGTGTTAGCCTTAGCAATACTGCGAGATGCCTAGTCCGTCTCCTCTCCCCTGTGCCTGCTGTTCTCTGGCAAAAATATCATGATTCTGGAAACTCCTCTGAACAGGACAAGTGCTACTTTCTCCCTTTCTTCTGTTAGGCTGACTTTTTGAAGGGAGCTTACCGCAACAGTTTGAATATGTTCCCCAAAGCTCATGTGTTGGGAAGTTAACCCCCAATTTCATATGTTCATGGTATTTGGAGGTGGGCTGCTTGGAAAGTAATAGGGTTAGATGAAGAGTCATGATTGTAATGACCTTCCCCCGCCCCAGCCCCATAGTGCTAGGGGTTGTATTTTTTTTTTTTCTTAAGAAGAGGAAGTGAAGCTAAGCCGAGTGGCTTTGGTCTGTAATGCTAGCACTCTGGGAGGCTGAGCCAGGAGGATTGCCAAGTTTGAACCAAACCTGGTTGACTTAGTGAGACCCTATCTCAAGATCAAAGCTAAGAAATGAACTGAGGTTATAGCTCAGGGCGAAGGGCTTGGACTTGATCCTCAGTACCCACTGACATGCATGGAGAGAGAGAGACCAGAACTAGCATGCACATTCTGCTTCACCCTGTGATGCCCTCTGTCCTGTTAGGGCATGGCAGGAAGTCCCTCTCTCATACAGGTGTCCTGGCGTAGGACTTAGCCTCAGGATGGTAAGCTAAATAACTCTTTATTCTTTACCAAATATTCTGTCTCAAATATTTTGCTTTAGCAAAACAGGCTAGAACAAGAAAATTTCAGAAAACTTGGCTTTTTTTCCTTCTTCTTCTTCTGTGATGAGTTTTTCTGACTCAGAGATACAGTTTGGGATGAATTTGTAATAACTGATCCACAAACTGAAAGCTACTCACAAATATTCTTAATGTCTTTGATATTACAAAGATGTGGCCTCTGCCCTAATTAGCACTGTAACCTGGCAAAGATGAATTGTGAGCCCCCTCGGGTCCTTCCTTGTAGCAGCTACCCAGATCAGACAGAGCTCGGTAGGTACTGGCTCGTAGGGACTTCTCTACAATAAACATTCTCTCCTTTAGCTCTTAAAATAATAATTATTTTGCCTATAATTTTTTTTTGTGTGTTGTACTGGGAATCAAGCCCGGGTCTTCACACAGAGCTACATCCCCTGCCCATTTTTATTTGTTCTCTCTCTCTCTCTCTCTCTTTTTTGATTTTGAGACAGAGTCTGACAAAGTCACTAAGTTGCCCAGGCTGGGCTCAAATTTACAATCCTCCTGTCTCAGCTTCCCAGAGTGCTGAGATTATAGACCTGCACCACTGGGCCTCCTTACCTATACACTTTTGAATCACTGAAAAAGTGCTCGTATTTTGGAGATGAGCTTAGCTCTGTATCAACAAATGTTGTATTTTCTCACATTCTGTTTTTTGGATGCTTATGGGGTGGGCTTCACTGCAGCCTGTGTTTCTACAGGGAGCACTTCTAGCCTGCATGAGCTACTTGGAGTGGTGGCCAGGTCTCTACTCAGCCCCACACTACCTCACTCCTTCCTCCCTTTTCCCTAGTGAAACAGCCAGAGACAAGCTGCCACCAGAGGCACAGAATGACTGAGGCCATTTATGCAGAATCTAATTTAGAACAATCTATTAATAATACATATGCGAAGTCGTTTTGTGCTGGGATTCGGAGCTCACTCATGGGAAAGCTTTTATTAGTGGGTAGCAGAGCTTTGCTGAAAGCTTGAAAGAGTTAAAGAGGCTCATGTAAGGGTTCTACATTGGTGGGAAAGAAAAGAGGCCACTGTGTGGGGATGGAGGGATGACAGGGCCTAGAGATGCCAGGAGAGGTGGGGTAGCAAGTTATTCCTTCCTTATGACTATTTTTTTTTTCAGTTCTGAATTCAGTTCACAGTGTGAGCATATTTCTATTTCACGCTATAAACACTTGACCTTTCAGATGTGGCTTAGTTCTCTCAGCACCAAACATCTGATAGACACTTTTAGAAAAGCTTCAGACCTTGATCTCATCATTGCATATTGTATACATGTATTAAAAGGTCATCCTGTACTCTGTGAGCAGTGTAGTTGTTGCATGTCAGTTAAAAATTTTTTAAAAAATGAAAAAAAAAGATTCAGCATAAACTGAAGCTGGAGTTTTTGAAGGCAAATTTGGAGTCTCTAAGGGAGAAAGATTTAGAAATGGTGGAACAATACAGTCAAAAAATAATCCAAATGTATGTTTCTGACTAAGACAAGTATTTACATGGACTTCCTAGGGGAGGGTGAGCCTTCTGGGGCTTGTGGGAGCCTCAGAGGGAGTGACTGTGTCCTGCAGGAGCTTGGTTGCCTCTCATCTGTAAACTAGCACCTCTAATCTGGTTAGAAGACCTTCCTCTGGTTAGGAAAAGACCCATCCTTTCCCCTGAAGTCTCACATACTGTGACATCATAGAATTCTTCTTAAATTTCCTCCTCTAGATCAAGGGCTGTTCCTCCTGTTAATGCTACACAAGTGTAACAGTGAAGTGTGTTCAACCCATCAACTTCAAGTAGTATTATAAATAAAAAAAGGGCACCACATCAAGCCCAGCAAGCATGCGCTGGGGTTGGGGTCAGCCACATTCTACCCGATTATTTATGAAGACTGAGAGGCATGACTACATTGGAAAGGGGTTTGGGTTTACCTTAAATGCAAAGAAGTGGTCTGTGTATTTCTCACCAAAGACAAAGATGGCACCAGCATCAGTGTATGCCAGAAAAGTCTAAGTTCAAGAGAGAAGATGCGATTAGCACAACCACAGCAGTGGAGCTTACAAGCCACAGGCACACTGGGCTTTGCAGAGAACAGGGCCCAACAGACCCCGCACAGCGTGTGGACTCAGCCAACTGGTTTGGTACACTGAAAAAATAATGTTCTCAGCTGAGCCTCTTCAATGAATGTCATGAGCGAGCATTTCTGGAGTTACAACTGTGCATGATTTCCTGACATGTCTGACATTTGTCTGATTCCAGTAAGCTGCAAGCGAGTTGAGTGTGGTAATTTGCTTCCACTAGATGGTCCGTGGTGGTGTTGGCTACCACAGGAAGCAAAGGAAGCCTGCTTCTCTGGGAAACCGTTTTAGAAGTGTGACACGTTTAGAGCAGGGCGATGAGGACAATAGGGACTGGGAGTGATGCTAGGTAAGGGGCAGTGGTGGCGGTAACAGACTGGACAGGTGAACAGTTCATAAAATCAGGTCTTTGTCTAATTCACATCATGGAATTAAAATTTGGGTCAAATATTGAAGACAACACTATTTCTCATGTATCTTGAGGATTACATCCAAATGTTAAGAACACATGAAAGCAAAGCGTTCTTTTGAACCACTTACCTGAACTTGTCTGCCCAGCCAGTCGAAAGCAATAAATCCAGGTTTAGTTCTTAGGATTAAGAGACCAAAAAGGAACTGTAACCCAATTCCCCAAAAGACGGGTCTCCAGTAAACCTATGCAGGAAGATGGAGATATCATTTTATTAGAAAACTAATACTGAGCTTAGAATAGATGTGTAAGGATCAAAGCTCATCTGGAAATAGTCTCAGCTGTGGCTGGCGACCCCCTTCCTTCTTTGGAAGGCCCAAGCAGTCACGAGCAGAGAGTCTTGTGAGAAAACAATACCTTAAAAACTCAGGATTACAATTTTCTCTCCCAAGCCTGAGCACAAAGCCCTTCAGCCCTGGTTTCCCATGCTTCATACATAACCATTATGTCCTGATAAATAACTAATACATAAAAAGTAGTCTAAAAAGCATCATTAGCATTTTCAGTATGACTCAGATTGCTGCCCTAGTCACACTGCAAATAGACTCACATAATTATTTCCCTTGTCTGGAAAATAAATGGAAAGGCAAAATATAATTTCTCTGTGATCTGACAATTTATAAGTAAATTAAGTGAAATTCCTGCCTGATTGTAGTGAAAATTGTCCTCCAAAACCTAGCCAGAGTAACCTATTTTGTGGTGTCTCTGTCTCTGCCCTGCCAGGGGGAGGAGGCCATGTGTGAGACTGCCATATAACAAGGTCCTGTCCTTGTGGCTGGACAGTGCTTTCTGAAGTGGATGTTTCCTGAAGAGAATGGGATGAGAGTGAATTATACACAAAGTTTCCCTAAGATCCTTTTGTGTGTGTGATACTAAGAATTTGAACCCAGGACCTTGTGCATGTGAGGCAAGTACTCATCCACTGAGTTATATATCTCCAGCTCCCACCAAGGACCATTGTTTCTTTTGATCTGGCTTTAGCAGTTTTAACTAGTTCTCTGTAAAACCAGTCTCCTAGCACAGGGGTTGGTGACTTCAGTAGTGCTGCAGCCCGTGAGTCCCCTACTGTGCTGTAAGTCAGCCATATTAAGCTTGTTTACCCGCCCAGCTGGATCTGCCCAGTTGTTCTTTAATCTGACAGCCCTGTCTCACTTGGGAGGCAGGTGCTTCTCGGTATCTCTCTGGGAAATTTATGCAACATCTGTTGCCTGAACAAGGACCCGACACAGCCAAAGATAAATCAAGGGAGAGTGTCCTCTAGGGAAATCCCGGGGCGGCTGTCCTCCTCCATGTGGTACAGTGTGACACACATCTTAAATGAGTGTGGCCCATGGAGTATGCTGATGCCCTGGAAACACCTAGCAGACTGGAGAGCTTTCTCATAGCCCAAAAGCCCACTGAGGCACATCTTGAATAACTGGTAAATTTGCTTGTGGGGTAGGATTGCAGGAGAGCTGGAGTCTCGTGCCATGGCCCTGCCATGAGCAGTAAGATGTTCTACTGAGGCTGAGTTGTCTGCCTAGAGCCATATGCAGAGATGGTCATCTACTTCCATGTGGGAGTTACGGATCATTACGGATATCTGGAATCACCACGTGAGTACAGGGAGGCCTTGAAAGCACCCCAGAGATTGGGGACAATACTATCATTTGATAATAATATGACTCAAGGGGGGAGAAATGAGTTGGCTAAGGTCATGGAAGCTGTGGGGTGGCCTTTCCTTATCACAGCACTAGAAGAGGCTAAGATCGAAGTCCCAGTTCACACCAAACAAGTAAGAGAAAAAGAGACCTGGGATAAACCTGTTCAAATGCCACTGCTGGGGGTGAGCACCACCAACAAAACTGAGATGGCAGAGGGTACGGGCTCCTTGGCTAAGCTCAGGCTGGAGTCTGCATCCACGCTAGCATGGGGAGCAGATCAGGCCGCAAAGCGAGGCGCTGGGTGGGGGGCGTGGCTCTGGGGTGGTGTGCAGCCTGCACTGGGTTCTGGTGGGTAGCAAGGCTGATCTGACTCCTCTCTTGGAGTGCCAGGGAGTGCAGGGAACAAGCCTCCTGGCAACCTGAAGGGAGTAAATACCAGCCCGTCGGGACCCATCTTGGCTAAGTGGTCAATATGCTTTGGATCTCAGTTTAAATTGATATTTTTATTTAATTAAAATAGTATGCTAAGACATTTCTTGTATGTAATTTTGGATAGTTCTTAAGTTACAATTACAGGGTTAAGTTGCTCTTATTTCTGTTTTATTTTTATTTTGCTGGTTGTAAGATAATTTTGTCATTCAAGGTAAAGGCTTGAACCTTTTCCAGTCCTAATAAGAAAAGAAAAAGAAAAAAAAATATAAGGAGAACTTTAAAATTACGAGAGGCTATGGGATCTCACCGAGTTGTTTCAGGCCTTTCTGATGTCCTCCCCACCCCTCTTAGCTGCGGAGCCCTTTACATTCACCTGAAAGGGACAGCTGCGGACATTTCAGCGGCTGCCTCAGGGTCACCTACAGAGCCCCATCATTTCCCATGGGACTGTGGTCTGGGACCTCCACTTGTCATTCTGGCCACAAAAGTGCTTCATTATATAGATCAGGGGAAGAGAATCTTCTTTTCTGTGAAAGACCATTTGCATACTCACAGCATCATTTACAGGCCACGCAAAATGGTTGAGCTACAAGTTAGCTTGCTGTATTTGGTAAAATACTCGAATAAATCACCTGTAACTTGGTAACTGAAGATGTTTCTCCTTGGTGAGGCTTTGGCTGACTAGAACAAATGATTTTGTGGGTATAAATCGTCCCGCTAGCCTGATGTTCCCCAGCCCCCAACCCTGCCTCCTAACCTCTGAGAGTCTTAAAAATTAACAAAACAAAACAAAACACTTAGAGAGTATACAAGACCACCTAAATGAGTGGGATGGAAAGTCAGCACAAGATACAGGGGTCTTGAGCTGCTGTAAGGTTTTTGGGAGCCCCGTGGCTGGGAAGACATGCAGAATACTTGGCGAAGCCACTGAAATAATTTTTTAACAGCCTGTGCCAATACATGAAGAACAATTACAGCTATTAGGACTCTTGGGGATTGGCACCTCTCTATTCCCTGCCTTGTTCAAGTTGCCCGCTCTCTATATGACTCAATGAAAAAGAAAAACAGGGGCTGGAGGACTAGCACAGTGTTACAGCACTTGTCCAGCAAGCGCAAAGCCTTGAGTTTGATTCCCTAGCACCGCATAAACCAGGCATGATAGTGTACACCTGTAATCCCAGCACTAGGGAGGCTGAGCCAGGAGGATTGCCACAAGCTTGAGGCCAGTCTGGACTACAGAGCAAGATCTGTCTCAAAAATAAAGATAAAATAAAAATAAAAGGGAAATCATTCGAGATTAGGACAAAAGGGCTAAGAGGCTTTTGAACAAACGGATGCTGGGAGGCAGGTTGAACAGCTATGTGTTTCAGCATCCCAATGCCTGCTTGTTCTAGAGGTTCCTGGGGGCCCCAGGGCTTACAGCCGGGAACTGTGACAAAAATGATCTAAACAAACTTTTCTAATAGAGTTCTGGTCCCAGTCATAAAAAGAAGCAAGCCCTACATGAAGCCTGTATAAACCCCTGCAGAGGCTGGAATCCATCACTGGATCTGTGTCAGCAACTGTAGACACAACATATCCAATAAAGGGCTGGGTTAAAGGCCTGATGGTCAAGGCCCTGTCTGGGACAAAGTCAGACTTTCCTAAAGTGGCACACATACTTGCAGCTGTGTGACGTCCTATCTGCTAGCTTGGTGACAAATATCATGCAGGCCATACTGGGGCCAGTCGGTGTCCCTCTAAACTGCTGAACCACACCAACTAAACAAGAAAACAACCTGGAAGATGCTGGGTCTGCGATGTGCCGAGTCAGGTCACCAAGCAGGAATGAACAGCAGTAGTAGTACAGGTAAACACAGATACCATCTGGCTAGAGAGTGGGCCAAGCTGAGAGCAGTGTGGATGGGGGAGACTCGTGAGAAATGGCCCCAGCTGGCTACACTTATCTGAAGAGGGCTCAACCTTAGCTGACACAATAAAAAAGAGCGCCAGCACGTGCCTAATAGGTCACTGCATAAGCAACAGACAAAGCAAACCATAAAGATGTACAAAATAAATCAGAGCTGCTAACAGCCTTCCATGCAGCTGCCCACAGCATGTTAAGTTCCCAGGTGATCAGAAGGCTGATACCCTCACAATGGTGTGGCCTGTTCGTCCCCAGAACCAGGAGAAGCTTCCTGTTGGGTATGTGTCAAGTCTGGGCACACAGGGGACAATTTTGGACAGAGGCTAGCAAAGGCTGCAGAGCCTCCCATAAGGCTTTTAACATTGTACGTGCTGTAGAGGCAGGCTGTGGTCTCTAAATATGGATGCACCAGCTGGCCAAAGGCACACACAACGGGCCCCATATCAGCCTGGCAGGTGGATTGTGCTGGGCCCATGCCTTCAAGTGAGGAGTGTAACTATACCCTCACCGGTGTGGACACTGCCACAGGCCTCCTGCAGCATTTTCTGTAAACAGGCCGTGGCACCAGCCACCATTAGAGGACATGCTCAGCTCAGTGTTTCCAGGGCATTTATTTCACCAACACTGATATACAAAAGCAGGCTGAGGACGATGGAGTACAATGGTATTTTCACCTGACTTACAATTCCACAGGGACTAGCTTAATTAAAAAGGGGGGAGGGGACGTTAAAAGGGTCGGAAGTTCTAAAGAAAGGCATCTTGCGTGGTGGAAACGTAGTACCAAAAACCATAGGTCTGTTAAATTAGAACCCCAGGGGTGAGCTACCTCCCTAGGAGCTGTGAGCCACCATGACAGTTGGCTCCGTGCCCAAATTAGATAGTAAGTCTGTATTGCTGAAGAGGCTACATGCGATCCTCTTATGTCAGCCTTCCAGAACACTAGGACTACAGACCCCCACCCCTCCCCACCCCCCACCCGGCGCCCCGCGGTGCCCCTGAAGGACTGTGCTCCTGATTGTCGTTTGTGTGGTGTTAGGAGACAGGGCTGCCACAGTCTGAACTGTTGCTGTGCTGTAACAGGCCAGTGCTAAACTCTTTGTCAAAGGAGACACCGCCCCCCTCCAAGGCTCAGGGCACATCACGGAAGAGCGGCAGAAACACGTGTGGAGCGCAGTGAAAATCGTCCTCCAAAACCTAGCCACAGTGACTCCATCTTGTGGCATACACCAGCCCGCTGCCAGGTGCTGAGGCTGCGCTTCCCGGTGGGACCGGACGGGCTTGGCGCTCACGCAGCTTTCCCCAAGGACCCTTTCTGCTCTGGCTCTTTCGCACAGGCTGTCTGCTGCTCTGCAGACTGTTAGACTTACTTGCCAGGCTGGACTTGTTCGAATTACTCATTGACCTGAGACACCCCCCC